>BQNB010113288.1:3543-21969 GCA_026074375.1 Tanacetum coccineum
CATCCTTAACGTTGTTAGGGCCTTGATCGGTTTCTCATCCTCTTAAGGTATGCACCACTCCATGTGCTCTAGTACCTCCAATTTGGTTTTTATGACTTTGGTTCTTTCGCTCTGGGCAATCCCTCTTGTAGTGCCCTTGATTCCCACATTCATAGCAATTAACCTTCTGACTTGTCCCCATCGTACAGTAGCATGATCATATCCAACAACGTAAGTTAATACTTAATACATCATTTTACATGAGTAAAAGAGTATAATCTTTTTATTAACATTACCAACCGAGTATTACTCAAGTTTAGTAGAATACAAAATAAGCTACACTGATAATCTATTTGTCCATGGCCAGGGTGCCTCTCAAGATTCTAGATGCTAGACTCTTATGTTATCTTTAAGTGACTCAACATTCTCTGGTGGTGGTAACGGTGAAGGTAGTGCAGCAGCAAACTCGGTAATGCATGTCTCAGCAGATGGTGATTGTGGAGTATGGCGTTAAATAGACATCCGTACTGCACGGGATTTGGTCTCAAAAGACAAGATGATATGGTGTGGAGAGGTGGGTGATGTAGAAGCAGACTCATCAGTCTCAAATGCCTCTGTATTCTCAGCTTGAGGGGACAAGATCATCTGTAGGTACAGTAGAAGGGTCGGCCGGAGCTAGGTGCTCCTCCTCCTCCTCGTCTTCCTCATCCTTCTCAACATCATCATCATCGTTGTCATCATTAGATGACTCATTATCATAATTGTCTCATCCGTCAGCAGGATGGTCAGCAGGATCCTCCTCGGGGTCCTCCTTGTCCTCTTCCGGATTGGAGTCAGCAATGTAGCCTGGTGATAGGGCTGTAGGTGAGGCATTAGCAGATAGAGGTTGATCCTTCATCGGTTCCTCTAGCTCCACATCAAAAGCTCACTGGAATCTCCATGGCTCAGAATTAATATAGACAGACGTATAGGTAACCGTCGATGATGAAAACATAACTGCTTGCAACGAGCAGAACTCAACTTATATAAATATATTATATAAGGCTGGTATGGTAAATATGAGTATGCACTTATAGCATATAATGAATGATGGTAAGGTATCATATTCGATACCTTAATGTTCAGGCAGCGCTTAGGACCTACGAGCTTATCGTACTACCTTGCTTTAAAGAAATATTCCCCTATTTATATAAATAGCCCTTATATAAATAATTGTAGAGTTGCGCGAAAGAATGCAAACTCATCTTTGTATATATACAATATACCCTCATAGTAATATACGTACTATAATATAAACACGTATATCAATTATGAATGCATCTAGTCCAACCAACTAATGCAACAAGTAGTGTATGCATGAATGTATGCACATATGTATGTCCCGTGTAATCCCCTTGTTATAAAACAACTTTGAAAACGGTTATAGTCCAGCAAAAACATTTGACCTGGTTCTCTATAACCTTGGCTCTTGATACCAATCTGTAACACCCCCAAATTGGGTCGCAGCGGAATATGGGTCCGGGGCGTGTTACTTCATAGATCAACAACACAAGATGTATAAGAACAACCAAAAAAAGGTCGTTTGAAAATGATACATTGGATTTAACACAATAATTGTTACATAAGCCCGAAGCTTAACTTGTTCACTTGATCAAAATACAAAGATTTTCAGCCCATAACAAACAACAAAATGAAATGTGACAAAATCTTTAATGCATGCTATCCAATTCAAAACCACCAATGTATCCATTGCACCTCGTGCTTATTGATCCCCTGAAAAACATTGCTTTAAAACGTCAACAATAATGTTGGTGAATTCATAGGTTTGATAAATCATATATTGTTAGGTACCACAAATCCTCGCCAAGGTAGATAAATGCAACAATGCAGACATCATATAAATGTAATTACGTTGCACTAAAGCTCATGACACTGAACTTGACATGTATGGATGCCAAACTAATGGCCGTGTTGCCCCGTGGAGGATGTTCCTAACCTGCAACATCCTATATTCGACATGGTATACGTTTGTTTCACTAGTGATAGCTAATCACCCGAACGGGGTTGTCAAACCCAATAGATCTATTTATAACATTCGCGCTCATAATTAACAGTTCAAACATCATAACATGTCAAGTCAATATCATAATATCATTTTTACAAAGTACATTACTCATATAATGTACCATTTGCAAAGTTATATCAAAACGGGCTTTAAACCGTTATCGTATGCCTCTAAACCCTAATTCCATGAAAAGTTAATATCTAAAGTGAATGCACAAGCTACTAAAGCATATGTACAAGTAATATAACATCTCATTTGAAATATAAACTCCCTCCAAGTCAAAGTACAAGTCTTTAAAAGCACAATGTACAAATCATTAAGTATGACATCCAAAATAGCTGTTTTACCTTCGTTTTCATTCTAGTTTTTTAACCACCACTTTTGTACAAGCTACTACACTTAATATATAATATGTAAACCCTAATTATTCTAATCATAAGCTCTCATACATATTTTTACACTCAAAACCCTAATTCAAAACCCAAAAACCCTAACCCGAGCAAAATACTAAACCATGACCCGTTTCTTGATTTTTATCCATCATAAACCTAAAACAACACTCAAATAAGTTGTAATAAATAAATTTACAACATTATCAATCACATTCCATCATCATTTCATCAATTTATTTCAAATGTATGCGAATTAAATCCAAGAAACCCTAATTGAACCCTAACTTGAACTTTTGAATCGTTTACTCATTTTCACCCATTTTAAACCCGAACCACCTATAAAATCTTGTTAATAACAATATTTTGACCCTCTGGTGAACAGTAACTTTTACTGTTCACATCAGACGTGAGTTTTATAAAAATCGTATTCGTCGTCGTAAAACCCGTAAATGTCGTATTTTATTCGTTATAGCTCCGTTTTTAACGATTCTTTCGAGGACGTTCTCGTTTTTGAAAGTTCTATAATTTTATGAGGTTTACAAAAATATAACTTTCTGTCATGAATAGTAACTTTTATAAAAATAGTTTTATAAAAGTTTTAATTGTCGTAAACTCGCGAAATTCATAACTCATTCGTTATTAATTGAAAAATTACGATTCTTATCATTTTGGAATCCTAAAAATATGTATTATTTATTAAAAATATCAAACTAGCTGTTTGATATAAGTTTTATAAAAGTCATTTTATAAACTCCGTTTAATTAACGTATAACTCGTTTTTAACGTAACTTTTTCGTTATTAATCCGTTTAACAAGTTTCTTACCTTTTCGGAATCGTCGTGATTTGTATTATTTTATAAAAACATAAAATCCCCTGTTTGGAATTCGAAAACCTACTGTCCCAAAATGATCTTTTATATAATTTATTTATATAATATGTTTTATATACTTTTCAACCTCACAATTTACCACAAGTCTTTTATAATTATATATATCATATGTTATACATATAATAATGTCCATAAGTTCATATTTGTCCAAGATCATCAAGATCACAAGTTATTAACTTTACATGAAATCATAAACTTTCTTACTTAACTTTTAATTACAAGTTTACATATGAACTTTTTATGCTTAAACCGAGATTGTACAAGACATATATATTCTTTATTTCATGATATTACCAACATTATAACATGTGAGAAAGTGCACAAAATCATAATCACAAGAAAAATTATATTTTTCATGTTCAAAAGTATTCCTAATGGTGATTTCACTATATAGCATATCAAATACATAAAAACTCATAAACTAAGAACATAAAGGTTTAAAGTAGACCTTATGATGTATGATGATGATGAGAAACAAATGCTAAACCCGTGTTTAGACTAGAAACCAAAGCTAGCAAGCTATGAAAACCCTAATTCAATATGAAACCCAAAATCTTGATTTCTTGCTTCAACACTTGTAAATAATTAATCAAGGCTTCAAAATACTTTGAGGTATCTTAGATATGATATGAGAGTGTATGTAAATAGGTTATATAAATTTTGTATGGTTGGTTTGTAAAATTTCTTTGGGACGTGGGGTTTAAAGAAGAAAAGAGAGGATAGTTGTGATTTTTAGCTAAGTGTAAGGCTTTATGTGTTTATAACTTGTAAAGGGTAAGGGTTATATATATAAGGAACTAGTCAAAGTAAGGAAAACAAAGACCAAAGACCATTGACTAGTCCAAGGGGGGGGGGGCATTATGGGGAAAAGATGGTCAAATTTACTATGCACTAGCTAGGCCATACCTTCCTTAATGGTTTGTGTTCTTATGTCCCCTAAATGAGACATTATCCCATGGAAACAAGGATTTGTGTTTTGCTAGTTTCTTTTCTTTTCTTTCTTGTAATGTTTACTTGCATTTTATAAAAGAAAAGGGGTAAGTGAAAGTATGAAAGTTTTAATTAAATGTAAAGTGTAGTTTTCTTTTTACATAAAAGTATACTTGTAAAGTGATATGTCTTGGTTATTTATTGCTAAATAGGGAGCCACTTTTATAAATGAAATAAAGTTTTATAAACTTTTTGATCATGGCAAAATAATACTCGGCATTTGATGATGCGTAGATAAATTTTCATGCTTCCGGTTATTCTTAAACGTACATTTATCGCGAAACGTATTTAACTTACGTAACCAATAAAATAAATGAACAATGACCATAATTATTATCAAAATAATTATATAACACATGATTGATGCAAACGTTTGATGGTTTGATGCCCGTTCACATTAAACGATAATATTTGGCGTACGCGATTTAACCTAACGTTTACAATTTCAAGCAAACACGTACAATACAAAAGGTACATTGCGGATTTGTTGACGTCGTCAATGACTTGAAAACACAGGGTGTTATAAATAAGGCATGTGTACAAGGTTACAATACAGAATATTTAAATATCTTTTTCCTCTTAAACCCTAGTACAACTCATTTAAACTTAATGTACAACCTGACAATTCCTAGTATTTAAATTTCACATTTTCCATTCTTTTTTATAAGGCATTTCATACCACCTTATAAACACAACTTACAACACTCCAATGCACCACATATGAACTATAGTTACCCTCCATTTTAGCCCATAGCTCGTCCAAAATCCTAAAAGCCTAACCCAAAACCCTAATGAGCTCATCACCTCTTAACTAGCTCGAACCAAGTTTAAGCCAAGCAACCACCCTTCTCCATGATTCACCACCTTACCTACTACCTTGCTAAGCACCACCAAGATTAACCACCTTTCCTACTACCTTTCTAAGCACCACCATGATTCACCACCTTGCCTACTACCTTGCTAAACACAACTAAGACTCACCTACCTGCTAACCTACTAGTCACCACCTAGCTAGCACCCTACCACCTCCATCACCACCTTAGACTCCAAGCAAAACCCTTGGCCACCACTCCAAGTAAACTTGGTCCCTACTCTATGTAAACTTGGCCACTACTCCTAAATTTACCCCATATATACACGAAAACATTCATACTTCTTCAATTCACCATCAAAACTTCATACTACTCCAAAATCATGATCTAACCATGTCCTAGAAGAGAAGTGAAGTCCTTAGATCAGATTAGAAGCCAAGGATTAAGAAGAAGAAGCCTTAAAGCTCGTCTCTAAGTCATTCAAACCAAAACCCTCATTTTTGACTCGTTGTCAAGTGTGTAATTCTTCTACTTGTTCTATAAGCTCTTGCCTTGTTTTAGAACTTTCATAAGCTTTATTAGATCCTATATAATTTACTTGTTTAAGTCTTGAACCAAAAACCCACATGGTTTGTTTTTCCTAAACCAAACGTGCTCGTTTTATGATTTTTAGCTCACAAGCTCTTTCTATAAGTTATAAGCTCGTAAAAGTAACTTATTATAGTTTATTTTAATAAGCTATAAGCTACAAATTAAATTTGGATTTTAAAAATACAAAGATTATAGAATTTAGACTAAAAATGCAAAACATTTCATGCAAAGGGGTATATATTTTAACTTTTGAATTTATTAAACTTTTGGGCTAAAAATGTAATTATCCAAAAGTTATAACTCCAAGGGGCTGTTTTTCCATTCTTTAAAGTTAAGGGTTTAAGGATTTTAAAAGTTATATTAAAAGGATTAACTTTGTAAATATATATAAACCAAGGGTATATATTGTCATTTTGCATTCTTAAGGGTATAAAATGAAGATTTTTATATTAATTATAAAAATATATTTAAATATTATAAGACTCAATTTTATTTGAGCCCGACAAAATTATCGTTATCATTTATCGATCGAACGCTATAAAATAATTATGTTATATATTTAACATAATTTATCATCTACTAGGTTTAAAGAAACTTAAAATGATAAAATCTTATCATTTAACTATAACGTATCATGTTACTAGGGTGTTTCATGTGAGAGGTTTTCATTTGGGTAGATGTTTTGATGAGTTGCTGGATTTACGATTTAAAGTGTTATATATTTAACATAATTTATCATCCGCTAGCTTTGGAAGAAACTTAAAAAGATAAAATGTAACACTCCCAAATTGAGTCGCAGCGGAATAAGGGCCTGGGGCGTGTTACTTCTCAGATCAATGACACAAGTATATAATATAAGAACGACAAAACAGTCAGTTTAAAACTGATACATTGGATTTAATAAAGTATGTGTTACAAAAGCCCGAAGCTTTACTTGTTTACTTGTTATTATTACAAAGATTTCCAGCCCATAACAGATATACAAAATGTAATGCGACTAAATCTTTAATGCATGACTTCAAAATATAACCACCAATGTATCCTTCGCACCTCGTGCTTAATGACCTCCTGAAAAAATATTGCATTAAAAACGTCAACATAAGTTGGTGAATTCATTGGGTTTATGTAAATGTATATGCAGGACGGCAAGACTTTCCCAGTGATAATGCAACAGATGCAGACATCACAAAATGCAATTACGTTTGCCTAAGCTCGACATAATTGTATACAATATATAAATATTGTCTACATTGCCCGTGATGATGTTCAACCCGTAACATCCAGTATCGACATGATATAGTTCGTTTCAAGTGATAGCTAGTCACCCGAAAGGTGAGGTCAATCCAATTGATCTTATTATAATCATTCGCGCTCATATTCCAGTAATTGACAGTTCATGATTCATGGGCATAGTGGGTTATCGCTACTTAGGAAATACGTAATCAAGATAAAATGTACACTTGCGTCCAATTTGTAAAACATGCATATGTTTCTCACCTCAAAAACAGTTAAAAACCAGTAAAACATGGGGGCTATGAACTCACCTTGAGTGAGTAAACTGATAACAAAATATCCCAAGTAAAAACGTGTCACGCTAATGCCCGAATGCAACCTAGTTAATATAGGTCGAATCAGTATTCAAGTACGTTGTCTAACAACAACTGTATATAATCCTATATAGTTATCATCGTACTATCGTTCGGGCTATCATAATTTAAGAGGTATAACTATGACGTTCGAGGAGAGTCAGGAATACTTTAAATCGTAAATCCAACTACTCGTCATACGCACATCGAGAAGCCTCATTATGATATTCCCTAGTAATTAGCACTTCGATAACTAATAACTTATGTTTCTTTATAGCTTATATCACCATATAAATCGTTTAGTGAAAATCGTATTTATAAAGTAAAAACGGTTTTATTACGCCTTTAGCAAAAATGACAATAACTTTGTCGTTTTAAGCCAGATTCTCGCGTTCTTACGCCCACGCTTCGTATTAAGACGAGTGATCTTAAAATCACATTTTTAGGATTTTGAGATTCTGTGATGAATAGTGTTTTAGTATTCATAACAGCTATAAAATCGTTTTTATACATTTAATTAACGTAAACCTTATTAGTTGTATCTTAAGTCGTTATGGATCGTTTTTAGCGATTCTTTCGAAAAACACGTTCTCGAATTGAAAGTTGTATTCATATTATTGATGTTTCAAATTATAAGTTTCTTTGCCATGAATAGTAACATTTTTATAAAATTGTTTTATAAAGTATTTAGCGTCGTAAACTCGTAACTAGTGTATCTTCTTTCTTATTAATCCATTTTTTGAGTTTCTTATCATTTTGGAATCCTTATGAGATGTAATATCTTTATAAAACATAATATGGTTGCTTCCAAACGAACCACCAAACAGAAAGGTTTGAGGTTTTGTGATTTAGACATGTTTTAAGCTTGATTTTTGTACCATTAAGCTTCAACACCTTATTACAACTACTTCACAACATTTCTATCTTATGTTTTACATATATAAAGTCCATTAGATCATGCTTTACTCAAGTGTGTTCAAGATAACAAGTTTAACTACCATTTTCACTTGTAACTCATAAGTTAACATTAGAAACCCTAATTTGCTCATAAAATGTTTTATACTTTAACCAACATGTTAGAACACTTACAATCCCTTTTAACATGATATTATCATTCATATGACATGTAAATAAGTCCATATAACATTTCATAAGTAAATATCCATTTTACATATTCAAAAGTACCCTAAATGGTGATTTAGCTAAATATAACATATGAACACATAAAATCTTAGTTATGAAATGATTAAGCTTTATATATAACCTTGTGTGGATGAGTAGAGAAAAGAATAACAATCACACCCTTGTGATTAACAACCTTGGCTTGAAAATATAAGGTGAAAACCCTAATTTCAACCAAAAACCCTAATCTTGCAATATCTTGTTAAAACCCTTTCAAAGCTTAACCAACCCTTCAATTATTCTTAGAATACCTTAAGTATGATGTATAAACACTAATATGGTGAAAGAAAATCAAGCTATGGATTGTGTATTAAGTGTGTTTGATGCCGTGGGTTTAGAAAAGAGACAAGGAGATTGATTTTGTGATTTTTGTGTAAAGGAAATGATCTTGTGTGAGTTTTCTATGACCCTTGCATGCCTATTTATACTACTTGGTAGATATTTTGAGATATTATGGATGTCTAGTTGATCATATGAAAGGTGGCAAGGATTGGAAGACTTAGGAGAAAGGTTGAAGCTTATCTTGGATAAGACTTGGCTAGTCATGGTTCAAGTGGATGCAAGATGCATGTATGAAGATATTTGTGAAGCTCGTGGTGACTTTGGTAAATTATACATACATAAACGATTTTATATGCTAGGGAGGGGTTGAAAATATCTTTGATCTTTATTTGGTGTATAATTGTATTATTTGAAGTATAATGTAGTATAGATTTAATAAAATGTATAACTTGCACATGGTAGAGTTTGATTTGAATTCTTTCATGAGGAATATGTATAAGGTGATAAATACTTGAAGTTTTAAATAAACTTTAAGTATTGGGTATAAATTTTGGGTATTTGATGAAGCGTAGATAAAGTTAACGTGCTTTCGGGAAGGCCTAAACGTATTTTATCGCGAAACATAAACACTTAACGTAACCAATAAAAATAAAATGTGCAATGATAATAATTATCCTCTAAATAATCATATAACACTTGCTTGATGTACATTTAATTGTTTAATGCCTGTTTACATTGAACGATCATTTTTAGTTTACGTGATTTAGCTTAACGATTACAATTTAAAAGCAAACGCGTAAAACCTTAAAAATAATTAGTGGATTACATAATGTTGTACAATGACCTAAAACACGAGGTGTTATATAAAATCTTATCATTTAATCAATAACTTATCACGTTACTAGGGAGTTTCATGTGAGGGGTTTCATTTGGGTAGACGTTTTGACGACTTGCTGGATTTACGATTTAAAGTGTCCTAGCTCCTCAAACGTTTACTACATGACCTCTGAATTAAGATAGCCCGAAAAGTGATATAATATTTTCACAAGTTATCAAACCAAAAACCGTTAAACTTTATGAAATAAAGTTTGTAATATCAACAATCAAACTAAGACTTGACATATTACCCCAGGTTGCGTGTACAAGGCTGTTTACTCTCATTTGAATTAAATTTCATAAATCAATCAACTACCTGATAAGTGTGTTCTAGTTCCCACCATTACATGTTTTCTAAACCCAGTAGGGGGATACATGCTATAAACCATGAATACAAGTATTTTTCCAACTGTATGCTATCTTGATATATTATTGCCTAAGTTTGCCTTCACTGCCAATATTTCTTAATCATGAACCATTAGTCACTTGCGAGTGAACGTGAATATTATGGATAAATCTATTGGGGGTGACGACTCCCCATTGGTGTACCCGTACATAGGGTAACCAAATGCACTATATTTGAGAACAAAGGATAACTCAGGCATGTTACCTTTCCTTAAGGACAGCTGTTCCTTCAAGTCGTTAAATTGACTTCGGATGTTAATGTTTGGTTGCATGAGCTTAGGGCAATAATACTGTTTTCCATGATAATTGTAGTCGTTGCATATATTACCACTTATGATGACTTGTATTCAACTATTACATTGCAAACACTGTGAATTTCACTCAACCTTTGTGTTGATCCTTTTAGCATGTTTATCTCAGGTAATTGAGCAACTATGGCACGGAGTGGCATTGGACTTGAGGACGTCCAAACTTGTTATCATTCAACTTTTATGTTTTCAATGTATTTTGGGACCTCTTTTGTAAAACTCTGATATAATAATGAATGATAACTAAATTTTCCAAAACGTCTCTTTTGAGTCATTTTCTATGATTATGACTGTTGATTCATGAAGTAATACCCCAAATTAGCTTCCGCTGCTATATGTCAAATAACGGGGTGTTACAGATTGGTATCAAGAGTCGTGGTTATAGAGAACAAGGTTTAAACCTAAACTATAACTACTTTTTCATCCAAAAAAGTCCTCCGTGCCACTGCATTTCTGGAATAGTATGTAAATGATACATAACTATTAGATTATTATATAAATAACTTATGTTATTTACACTGGGTTGTTACAGAGATATGTCTACTCCTGACTATATCTACCCTATTATCGTCCCATCTAATGTCAATGTTGAGGATGCCTTTTTCTCTACAAGCACTCCTTACTATACTCCGGCTTCACCAGACTATTCCCTAGCCTCACCGGGAAACACCTCTCCTAATCCTTTAGATGATTTATCTAAGTATCTTTTGGCCTCACTAGCTATCTTACATTTCCATGATGATCTGTATATGAAGGGCATGCAAGGATATAATACTACTAGTAATGAATCACCTATTCCGTTAACACAAGCTCCTATTGCTCCACCAACTGTTTTTTCACTATCACCAGTGTTCGATCCCTATGATTTCTTTCTTCCCGAAGAGATTTTATCACCTCAGAAATGAGCCCGTTTCCTATTATCTTCCTTTACTAATCCTTTTGCTCTGCCTTAAGTATTTAAGATTAGAAAGAATTATCATGGCGCTCCAGACACATCTTACGCACATCATGAGGAACAGATCGAGACTATTTTGAATCACTTAGATAAGCTCCCTCTTGAGCTCATTTAGCACATGGAAGATAAGATAGAAAGTCTTGGTAATTGTCGAGTAATCATACAATGATATTTTGACCAACTAGAAACCGAACTTTAAGTAGCCCGTACTTAGATTTCTAAATTTCAGAGAAAGCAAATAAGGCATGATGACGAGATTGTTCTTGCTAGCGTCAGGAGTTCTACTTTAGAGATACTCATCGAGGATATTCAGGTTCGACACCGATCAAATATAAAGAATCTTCTAAACAAGATCTATAAGCTCAAGAACCACAAGAGAGGACCATCAAACTACTAGACTAGATTTTTATTATTTACAGCTTTTGTTAGAATCCAACCACTGGATGTGTGGCATAAATAATGACACTTGTCAAATTTTGACTATGTAAAATATGTAGACAAGTTGTTTATGATTTAATACAGTGGTGATTCCATTATACCTCGCTGTTTTATGATACCGATTTATGTTTATCGTGGTTGTCTATCCTATGTTATGTATTACGATTACTTATGTACGGTATGATCCATAATGAGGTATCTAATTAGTCGCGGTATCATACCGTAACAACTAGGAAATAAATCAGTCCCCGAGAAACCTAATGAGTTAGATGCTTGTTAGAGTGTCAATTCCAAAATTTTCTGTTATATCCTGTAATGTAATATCAAAGAATGTGTATTTATTTATTAGAACTTGTATCAAATAAGTCATTGTCAAAATTCCCATACATTGTACAAAAGACTTATGATATGATTCTTATTTTGGTTGTCTTGTAAATGTTGATAGAATGGATCCTAAGAGGACACCAACATCTGCAGCACCAGACATGTCTCAAGCTGCCATCAGGAAACTAGTTGCTGATAGTGTTTCCGCGGCTCTAAAAGCACAAGATGCTACCATGGCAAATGCTGACAATACAAATAGGAACACCGAACAATGTGAAACTTATGTAGCAAGAAAATGTAGCTATAAAGAGTTTATGAGCTGCCAACCTTTCAATTTCAAAGGTACAGAAGGCTTTGTTTGTCTCATCTGCTAGTTTGAACGAACTAAATCGGTATTTTCTTGTAGCAACTGTACTGACGACTGTAAGTGAAATCTGCTACTGGTACTCTAACTGAAGAAGCTTTGTCTTGGTGGAATTCATTCGCCTAGCCTATTAGAATAGAGGAAGCCTATAAGATCACCTGGTCTGAATTTAAAAGGCTCTTAATAAAGAAGTATTATCCCCGAACTGAGGTCAAGAAAATGGAAGATGAATTTTACAATCTAACTTTAAAAGGAAATGACCTCAAGACTTACATTAGAAGATTCTAGGAAATGGCAGTTTTATGCCCAACTATGGTGCCAAATTCTAAGAAACTCATAGAAGTCTTCATCGGGGGATTACTTAGAAGTATTGAAGTAAATTTTACTGCTTTGAAGCCTCAAACTTTGGAGGAAGCCATTTATATAATTCAAAAGTCAATGGATCAGGTAATAAAGCATAATTCTATGCAAGGAACCAATGACCACAAATGAAAGTTTTAATTGATACAAAAGAGAACCTATCAATGAGCGACAACTCAACTTACACAAAACAAACCAATAACGAAAAAACCCAATCTAAAACTGGCTATAATGATCTGCAATGACAACAAAATAGAAGACAAGAAACCTTTAGGGCTTATGCTGTCAACCCCAACTGAAAATAATAGGTGTCTTGGAAGCTTTCCCCTGTGTAAGAAATGCACTCTGCATCACACATGACCTTGCATTGTTAAGTGTTAGACTTGCAACAAGGTGGATCATCTGACCAGGAACTTCAAAAACAAAGGGCCAGCCACTAGAAGTAACCTGCAACCAGTGTTAGTAACTTGTCATACCAGTGGAAAGAAAAGGCATTACAGAAATCAGTGCCCAAAAGCAAACAACAGTACCTATGGAAGAGCATACTTGCTGAGCGACAAGAATGCTCACTAAGATCTGAACATAGTCACGGGTACGTTCCTTCTAAACCAACATCTAGCTAGAGTATTATTTGATTCAGGAGCCGATAAAAGTTTTTTATCCATATCTCTTGCTTCTATGCTTAATATCCTACCAATTACACTAGATACTACTTATGACATTGAAATGGCTGATGGAAACCTAGTAGGCACTAATACCTTTATCTAAGGTTGCACCCTAATTTTGCTAAACCAACCTTTTGAAATTGATCTCATGTCGATTAAACTCGGTAGTTTCGACGTCGTCATTTGTATGTATTGGTTATCCAAGTATCATGCTAGAATTATATGTGACGAGAAAGTCGTCCACATCCTGATCGACGGTGAAACTTTGATCATCCAAGGTGATTGAAGTAAAACTTGACTAAATCTCATATCCTGTATTAAAACTGAAAGATATATATCCAGAGGATATCAAGTTTTTGTAGCCTAGGTAATGGAGAAGAAGTCAGACGATAAACGACTGGAAGACATAGCAGTAGTCAAAGAATTTCTGGAAGTTTTTCATGAAGAACTACCCGGCCTTCCTCCAGTTTGCCAAGTAGAATTCCAAATCGATTTAATGCCTAGAGCAGAACTAATAGCCCGAGCACCCTACAGATTAGCTCCTTCAGTAATGCAGGAACTATCTGATCAACTACAAGAGTTAGCAGACCGAGGTTTTATCTGACAAAGTACTTCGCCCTGGGAGCTCCTGTCTTAGTTGTTAAAAAGAAGAATGGATCTTTTAGAATGTGTTTTGATTACACGAAGTTGAATAAACTCACCATAAAGAATTGTTACCCATTACCCAGGATCGATGACTTATTCGACCAGCTTCAAGGTTTAAGTGTTTACTCAAAAATTGACTTAAGATCAGGCTATCATCAACTGAGAGTCAGGGATAAAGATATTCCCAAGACTGCTTTCAGAACATGATACGGACACTACGAATTCCAAGTGATGCCATTTGGTTTAACTAATGCACCTGTTGTGTTTATTGTCACACCCCCAGACGGGGCCTGGACGGAACACGTGTCCGGAGGCGTGACTTGATTGATCATCTCAAGTACAAAGCATAAAGAACGACCTCTAAGGGTACGTTTTGAAAATAAACACCGTTGCATAAATTTAAGATAATAATAATAAGTTTTACATCGATTAAATTCAAAAGATTCAAGTTAAAATGCGGAAGCTTAAATAAGTTCAACAACGGTATTTAAAGGCATAGATAAATCTCTTGGTAAACCGGTACAGGCATATAGACTCCATATAAGTCAATCAACAGCATCCATGCTAAGCACCTGAGAAAAACATGCTTAAAACGGTCAACATAAAGTTGAGTGAATTCATAGGTTTAATTTCAAACGATATTACAGTGGACCACAAGATATCAACACGTATGCGACAGTTATAACAAATACAACTTCACATAAAAAGGTATTTACGTTGCGCTAAGCTCATGACACCGAAGCTAATTACGTTTATAGCAGTACATTGCTAGGTTGAAACAAGCCCCCGAGGTATCTGACCAAGACTACCTTCTTAAGTTCGACATGGTATATATCCGTTTATCGGGCACCCCGTGGGTAGTGAGCGCTACTCACATATGTATAGACCGGATTAGGGATAATATCACCAATTAGATCTATTATAACATTCACAAAGATCCCTTTACACCGGTCCTCCAGTCAAGAAACTGACGGTTCATGATAAGTGGGGCAGTAGTGGTCTAAACGCTACTTAGGCAACACGTAAACAGGGAAAATCTCACGCAAAGTACTTGTGTCCAGTTTTAAAAGCAAGCAATGTTTCTCACCCCAAGTTATAAAACATTTATTCAAAACGAGTAAAAGAGTTTGGGCTATGAACTCCACCCTTGATGATAAGGTAAATGAGTATAACGTCAAAAGTATAGGGTTCACTTGGAATGAACGACGGTACACGGTAGGAAAACCTAAAGAATATGGTTTTGATTTAGACACGAGTTTAACTACAATATTGATGCAGTCGTTCATTGTTAATTTTAGCAAAACTGTTAGTTGTATATTAAAAATGTTAGTGATCGAGTTATACAAACGTACATAATATATATTATTTACTTATATAATAATATATTGTTATGGTTAATACATAGTAAACTTGTATTTAGATTTTAATATTTCCAAATAGGTTTAAGTAATTTTAATCGAAATATTTTATCATTTATGTTTTTCCCAAATAGTTTCTAAGTATAAAATTTTTTACAAAATTTTCCGGCATACCCTTTCGTGTTTACACGTTTTCCCAAAGTCGTACACGTAAATTCATAACCACTATCCAATTTATCAAATCCTTTACTAATTGTAATGTTCGACGTCTAAAATAATTAAACGTAAAACAATCTAAACCGTACACTATTAAATAGTCACTCACGAACTTATGCCATAAAATACACCGTAGCTTTTAGCTTTGGTGTTTTGAATAATGTTTTGGGGCTTTGGCCCCGTTAAGTCCGAAAATGTAGTTTACTTATCCATTTTAATCCGATAAGCAAAATATTAAGTAATATAATACATGACCTAAGATAAGCTATATCAATAATCTCACAATAATCAAGTAATAATAAGCCAAACCATATGAGCACAAAAATAATCTCATGGTGTTGGTTCTTGTAATGTGGGACGTGGCTTTTAAAGGCCTAATAAACTAATATTCGAAGCTTATTTATTGAGCCGAATAAGTTTTTATCATTTGTCCTTTACAAAAGCTAGAAAATTAAGCTAACAAACTAAATGTCAAAACAAAATAACAGCTAAACAATAAATCTTCTTTGTTTCTAGTGGTGCCGAAATAATATAGCCCTAAGAAGCTCAAAATCTCAAAAATAATTAAATAACTTCCACAAGCATGTTAAACATAAGTCAAACTAAAATGAGAAAACTATAGCATATCATTTTCTAATTGACAACAAAAAATCTAACCCACGATCACAAAAAATCTAAGATTTCCTTATATTTAATTTTTTATTGCAGTTAATATGCGAAATTTTACCGGCGTAGACAACACAATTCCATTTAGTAGGTTTATGTAGGTTTTATAAAAACCTATTAGTTCATTTTACAAAATAAATTAGTAGCACAACTAGTATGATTACGCATCATGAGATATTATAATAGGTAAACAAAGCTTAATTTGAGAATTTTGTCGAAGACTTTACAACTAACCTAGAAGAATATATGAGAGGCATGGCTTGTAACAACAACAATTAATGACTAACATACACACACCAAATGTTTGTCTAACACAAATACACGACCGGAATGATACAAATATCAAACCTTTCATAAACCTTCAATAAATCTTCAAGTGTTTTTGATTAAAGATGAAAAATATATGAATTTGTATATATGTTGGGTTTTTCGTGGGGTTTAAGAACAAAGGAGAAGAGAAGAACTCAAATGTAAAGTGTGTGTGTGTATGAAATGAACAAATGAACCTAGAATATGTATATATCACAAAGTTTACTTCACACACTAGTGGAGTGTGTGTGTGTACCGAAAATGAGGACAAAGATGGGAGGGGGGACCAAAATGATCCTCCAATGAGGGTTTAGCTAGTTTAATACATGTGATTTGAGCTTGTCTTATTCCATTTTGAATTCAAAACTTGTCCACCAAGTTCTTTGGTGTTGTTGGTGCACCGAAAATTACAAAGAGGAGGGGGGGACCATTTCATTTTTATAATACTTTGTTGCTAGTGCTCCCAAAATGATTTAATTTCCAAGTCTTGCATGCTTAAGCTTATAGTTTAGGTAAAACACGGATAACGCAAGTAACGAAACGAGTAACGGTATCACCAAAAATTATGAAATTTTAAACATTGCTTAAAAACATAAAAACGCGGATATTGCCAAAATACTACAACGTTTGGTGTCCCGGTTCGCTCCCGGAGACTATTCTCAGATAACAACGAAACAACTTCCCGGTTAAACGGTAAAGCTAAACGAAACATTTAAAAATTCAAATTACTACACGGAAACGGCTAACTTGATGAACGGAAAATATCGGGTTGTCACATTCTTTCCCCGTTAAAGAAGCTTTGTCCTCAAAGCTTAGGACGCAACCTCTGCAGCGGGTGCAGAGTTGGTGAATAGGTGCGGGTATTTCTTTTGCATTTGGTCTTCACGCTCCCAGGTGAACTCAGGACCTCTCCTGGAGTTCCACCGCACTTTGACAATCGGAATACGACTCTGCTTCAGACGCTTGACCTCACGGTCCATAATCTCGACAGGTTCTTCAATGAAATTCAATTTGTCGTCAACTTGGATCTCATCCAATGGTATAGCAAGCGGTTCATCAGCCATGCATTTCTTCAATTTCGAGACGTGAAACGTACTATGAACTCTATTCAACCTCTCTGGAAGTTCTAGACGATAAGCAACGGTTCCTACTCTGGCAATGATCTTAAAAGGTCCAATATAACGAGGGTTCAGCTTTCCCCGTTTGCCAAAACGTATCACTCCTTTCCAAGGAGACACTTTCAACATGACCTTATCTCCTACTTGAAACTCAAGAGGTTTTCTTCTGACATCGGCATAGCTCTTTTGACGATCACGGGCGGCTTGGATATGGCTCTTGATTTGAACTATTCTCTCGGTTGTCTCGTGGATGATCTCTGGGCCAGTGAGCTGACTGTCTCCAACTTCAGCCCAGCAGATGGGTGATCGACACTTGCGCCCATACAACGCCTCAAATGGAGCAGCCTTAATGCTGGTATGGTAACTGTTGTTATACGAAAATTCTATCAACGGTAAGTGTTTATCCCAACCTTTCGAGTATACAGGCACGTAACATATCCTCTAACGTTTGAATGGTTCTCTCACTCTGACCATCGGTCTCTGGATGGTAGGTTGTACTCATATCCAATCGAGTACCTAATGCTTTATGTAGAGACTTCTAAAAATGTGAAGTAAATTTTCCATCGCGATCAGAGATGATCGAAATCGGTACTCCATGCTTTGAGACTACTTCCTTCAAGTATTGTCTCGTTAATTTTTCTAACGTGTCA
>BQNB010113289.1:0-21969 GCA_026074375.1 Tanacetum coccineum
GCAGAAACTAGAATTGCACTTTTGACATTAAATCTTACACTATTAACAGTTTATTGAATTTGTTTTGTAATTTTTGGTATTGGTCAACTCATGAGGCGTGGAGCTTACGGGTTTATTTAGCTAGATAGAATTTAATTATTTTCTTTAGCTAAATAAATCGGGTGGTATTCGTTTAAATTACGGCTCTTCAATTCGGTTCCATTTTCTATCCTTTTTCAATACATAGAGTAGATTTATTTTATTATTTCATATTATGTTTACCTATTTGATTTTATGTCATGCTTAGTGTAGATTATTTTATGTTTGATAAATTGAATTTCATTATGAGTAGTGAGTAGATTTAGTAGTGCTTGTTAAGTGATTAGTGATTTGGAATTTAGGTGCGGGTTTTAAAAAGATTTAAAAACATTTAGTCATAAGTATTGTCTTTTCGATTTACATTCCGTCATTTATTTTTAATGCAATTTAATTTCTTGTCATTTATTTTTAAGCATTTCGTTTTACTTGTCATTTTAATTCGTTAAACTTAAGCCCGCACTTAATGAACATTTCACGTCACTTAGCAAGCATTTTAGTCGTTTATATTTTTAGATCAATTTTAGTATAATCTTGTAGTTTTAAATCTTAGAATTAATATTAGTTTAATAGTTTAAAACCAAAAGTTTAGCTTTCCTTTTATATGCTTTCCTTTTTAGTAGATTTAGAAAACCAAACCAAAACCAAAATATTTGTCATTCAAGCACCAAACGAAACATTCTCGTGAATTTCAATTCATCTCTCGCCGTGGAAACGACACTCGGAAGATAGAACTAGTTACTATTCCTAAGTGATTTTCTTTATCTAAATACGGATCACTCCTATACTACTATTACGATTTGGTATTTTATTATATTTTTATTATATATATTTATTATCGAATCATTTGGTGTTGTAGAAGGTGTTAAAAGAGAATCATGTAACCATAGGTGATGTATTTCTTGATGGGTCATGTATTTCTAAGGTTTGAAAGATTTAGAGAGTTGTTCCAGAGTTTACTAATGGTACTAGAAGCATTCTTGCTACATACATGTTCTTTCTTTGGTTGAAAAGTTAGTACCACACATGCAGTGCAAAGTTAGTACCGCTGGGAAAAGTTTGTCTACCGCTTAGAGAGGTAAAGAAAAATTATCGCAAAGGGTACAAAGTGTAAATTGAAACGGTTTCTGAAATTAGGTCTTCTAACCTATAGACAGCCCATATTCAATTGCGCAGGTTTCGATGCATTCTCTCTCTACTAACTACTCTTTGCAATTACATAGCCCTAATATCTTTCTTAGAACGACGAATCTCTATTTCAAGTAAAATGGCTTGTTCTGTTGAATCCTGTCCGAAACATAACATGGTCGCATACTTGGAGAAATCTGAAGGGAATGCCGAGTTTCACGAAATCATAGATTTTCTCAAGCGAAGTTACATTCATCAGCTCTCTACAGGATATCGCTATAGTATCTATGGACATTTGTTAAAAACAGTTATTGGACGTCTGCTAATCCAAAACAATCAACATTGTTACACATTACTCTGCCAAAAGAGCTGGCAAGCCTTGTCTATCTCTGAGGCATCAATAAGAAGTGATGCTTCTTTTGATGATGCTGAATGGGATAAGACTCCTTACCGATTCAGGCTATATTTGTGCTATATAGCTAATGGGTACTCGAGGGGGATTTAACAGTGTTAACAGTTAATAAACTTTGTTCTTTCCACCCAATGGAGGTTTTTATTTCATACAATTAATCCATTGTCTTAACTAACTTCAAAAGGTACCTCCTTGGATCAAATTTCCTAACCATCATAGCCACTACTACGCTAGTCATATGTTTAACATCTAATCAGAAGTACAATTTTTCTAAATTAATTTTTGATGGTATGCTTAGACATTTAGATGCTATGAAGAAATTTATTATGTAACCACCCTCAGTTTATTTCTATCTTTTTAGTAAAAACAACTAGATAATGTATCGGTACAGTTAGATCATTTCTTTGTAAATACTTTAACTAGTAAGTCTGTTCTTTCCATTCAAAAAGGTAAACATTTTCTCCAGTGGAAAGTTACCCCTTGTTTGCTACAATGTATGGTTCCAAAACCAACTCAGTAGATGAAGGGTTATTTCTTCAAAAAGACCATCTGAAGCACACCTACCCCCCCCTGTTCCACTCAGTGAAAGTACCTTTATGGAGCCAAGACGGACTCATCCCCTGCTCAAACTAGTGAGGTACCTATTGAGCACCAGTCTCACTTTCCCCTAGACCTTACACATTTCCACTATTAATATTCCTGGTTCTATCCCAGAATCTTCTGGTGAGAATCTTGGAGGTCATTTCATACCAGTGAAAAATCCCCGTTCAAGGAATGAGGATGAATGACTATCCAAATGTCTGTGCTATTTTGCCTATTTTGTGTAAACAGGTTTCAGATCAAGCCAAGAAATCTACAAGCCTTGAAAGCTCAGAATCAACAAAGCTCAAGAACAAGCTTAAACCTTCATAAACACCATAGAGCCATATCTGAAATGTGTTTCAGTCAAATCTAAGATTCTAAGGAAGAGCTTCTCAAGTAAACATAAGGTGCATCATAAGAGTCTGTATCCAAAACAAGGGAGGAAGTTTGCAAAAGGAGACTCATCAGTTTCAAAGAGATCCTTTTTTTGAGAATGCCAGAAGATACATTGATCAAATGGACACAGGAATGGCTCAGAGATGAAGGGAAGGATCAGAGAAATAGTAAGTTGAAGATAAGGAGATTGAGGAGAATGCACTTATAACTGAAGAAGTACTTATACTCGACACGCAAGGAAGGAGTTAGTACTGACTTTGAAAAGATTAGTACTGACAGACCAATAGTTAGTACTGAACGGATCCAAAGTTAGTACTGACAGGCAAATTGAAGGTACTGATGAACAAGTTGAAGGTACTGAAGAGCACAATGAGGGTACTGAAGAAGAATGAAGGTACTAAAGAGATCTTTGAAGGAAGGTTAGTTTGGTGGGTTTACTAAAGAGCAAAAGAAGGTACAAAGAGAAAGTTGAAAAGTATTGATGGGTAAATAAAAAGGTACTGAAGATCAAACCGAGGAGAAATGCTACTCAAAGGCCACCAAAACTCCACTCAAACACCACTTCTATGACTATTTGGAAGATATGAAACAATAGCTAAAGTTCTCCTCAACATGAGTCATGCCAAAGCTGTTTCTAAAGAAAAAGAGAAAGGTGTAGAGTTGAAGGATGTTGAAGAAACTGAAAGACCTAGGCCTACTTCTACAAGATCACTTCTCACATTAAAGCCTCTTCCAAAGATTGATCCAAAAGATAAAGGAAGAAGAAGAGTGAAGAAAGGATGAAAATCTGAACAAGTGAATCTGATGGATTCCTTCAAGCGGAGAAAGTTTTAAGCACGGTGTGTGATAAAGGGGATGAAGAAGTTTTGCTAGAAAGTGGCAAAAGAGTGGGAAAGGCTAATAGAACTAGAAGAAACAGTAATTCTAAAGAAAAATGCTGCAAATGAAGAATCTTATAATAAGACTTAGATGATATATTAAAGCAAGGAATGAGGCAGTATATGACTTCTTGCTGAGAAACTTACAAGAACAAGAAAGAGAGCAATTTAACATAAAGAAAGAGGCAAAGTCCTTCATGACATAATTGCCTGCGTCAAAGAAAGTATCTTTGGCTCAACAAATATCAGAAGCTATAAGAGAATAAACCACCACCAAGAATCAACTCATAAATCTCAAAATGATGACCTACTTGAAGTCATGTGGGAAAACTACAAACATGCTGAATGAAATCAAGAAGTTAGGAAAGGTTACAAGATTTTTTCCTCTGAATTGAAAAGATTAAGAAGGAGTCTGATGAAGATTTCATCTCTATTAGGGTCAGCCTGAAGATGAAAAGGTGATCCAAGAAGATGAATGAAAAGGAAGTTGAATTAACTAAAAAGTGACAGTGATCATGAATAAAAAAAAAAAAAAAAAAATAAAAAAAAAAAATAAAAAAAGAAAGCAAAGAAGAAGTTCAGGAGGAAGATAAAGATGAAGAGAGAACTAGACAAAGAATAACTTGGTACTTATAGAAAAAATATTGAAGTCAAGGAAAAAGAAGATATATTCAAAACACTTTAAGATGATAGGACAAAAAGAGGAAAGATGAACTGAGATTGTAATTTAACAAGTAAGCTCCAATATGAAGAAAAAGAAGTGGACTTCCTATGAAATTCTTGACAAGAAAATATCCAATCAAAGAATAATGGAAGACTTATGTGTCTTGAACTAAACAACAAACTGATCAAGCTGAACACCTTGAGGAGATTAATTTAAATGTGGTGATTAGGAGTAATGGACAGAAGAGATACTTTAGTACTTTGATGACAGTATTGTCCATATTTGATAGAGAAGAATCCTGAATGCTGTTGTTAACAACGTGGTAATGGAAAAATACCAAGATTACAATGCCTGAAGGTTTTTGCCAAAGTACTTTGGGGAGATTTGATGGAAGTGTTCAATCCAGATGATGAAAATGAGGTTTTGGAATGCATCATAAAATTGGAAATTGTGAGTTGAAGTTGCATGTCTCAGGAGTACATGCTTTAGTGACTGACACATGTTAAGTCATTCCATATGCTGTAGAGAAGAAGTATCTTTGAGAAAGAAGAACTGAAGCAGATGTCATGAAATGAAATTAAGAGTCTACAGCAGAGAATACTCTGGCATTGGAGTTGAATAATTTGTCAAGAATATACTTATGATGAGTAGAATCCGAGAATAAATTGATGGACAATTGAGAAGGGTTTGAGGTTGGCTAACCACCCACAACAACAAATGAGTTATCAGTTTACCATGCTTAACAGGCAAAAGAACTTGGCTAGTCCATAAGCAAACGGCTTGTGGTAAAGACTTCTCAAATCCGTTTATAGTTGACAATTTACCAAAAATTGTAGGGTTATCAACTCACCTTGCTTTTGTGGTAAAGAGTTGGCTAGTCCATGATCAAACAGTTCATGGTAAAGACTAATCAAATCTGTTGAATCTTGATATTTTCTAAAACTATAATGGTTTATCAATGCAACATATATTACAATGAAGCATTGTCTGATCCAAAAGCCAACGGTATTACTGGTAAAGACAAATCAATTCCGATGATGGTTGGTAGTTAACCAAAAACTGTATGGTAATTAACATCACCATATAATTTGAAAAATGAGAGTTAACAATCCCAGAGCAAACCAGCTACTGAAAGGAAACTCACAAATCCGTTAATGGCTGCTAGTTTGCCCAAAACTACAAAGCCAACTTAGTTTGGATTGTTGCTGAAGAATGTACTTACTTAGCTGCTGAGAAAGGACAAAGTATGCTGCAAAGGCAGAAATAAGTTTACAAGATCAAGAAATGATAAAGTGTTTGATACATCCGCTAAAGGTTTTAAAGAATTCAAAGATAAATATGAAGATACATGGAAGTTAAACAAATTCAACATTCATGTTTAAGGGAGGATTGTTAGGATTTTATGTTTTAGTAAGTTTAGTACAAGACATACAAAAAGTTAGTAAACTGTTTAGTTTATAGTTAGACCACCAGACAGTACAAAATGTAAGTACTGCTCGATTAGTTAGTAACCGTCGTAGTATAGAAAATAGTTAGTACTCGTTTAAAGATGTGAAAAGAGATATCTTAGGAAAAGATAAGTATGAGATTTGTAAGCCTGTTAGGGTTTATCCTTAGTTTATAAAAAGGATCTCCTCATGGGCATAAGTTAGATATGTCTGGAAGATATCTCATAGCAATACATATTTAAATATTAGTAATCTGTAATGTTCAAACGCAAGTTAATAAAAGTTGTTTATTTAGTTGAACATGTTTTTCTTAGTACATTGTGTGAGATTCCGCATCAACATATTTAAATTCCAAATCAGTGTTTCTTCCTTAATAGTCAGTTGTATTTATACATCTTGGCTATCATCCTTCATAGGCTACAAAGATCTATTCATTTAGGACTACACCTAATCATTTTACAAAACACTTATGAATTATTTTTCAACTATCCGAGTAGTCAACTTTATTATCACTGGTAAAGAAGTTATATACAAAATTTGTAAAGTCTATTCTCTCTTCTGATTATTTGAATACTACTCAAATCCCTGTGGACGACCTGGTCTTACCTAAAAAATTATACTATATACGTGGGTTATACTTTTACCCGTGTGTTTCCCTATAATAAAATTGGTATTTTCAGTCATTATAAATTTAAAGCTTTTGAAACACCAATCAAAAGTTTTTGGTGCCGATGCCGGGGATTTTTAAGCTATTCTATAGTCAACTTTGGAAAATTACTATAACTCCCTCTCTTTATCAACAAAATCGCCGCACAGTTTTCTGGCAAACTAACCCAAACAATTTATCCTTTGGATGCATATATGTGCTTCTAATTATGAACTTGTTGAACCTTTACCCAAACTTGAACGCACTCTGAATCGAAGACTTCGTCGACGAAACAGAAGAGTTCCATACGATCAAAGAAACGATCCACCACAACACCCGAGAATTGTCCATCTACCAATTCTCGACATCAATTACTTCCGTCATTTTCTTGATATTCTTCGAAATTACAATCTAATGGATGATGAACCCATGTGGGCTGCCGACCATGTTGTCGCTTAACCTACTCCCGAATTACCGTAATTACTAATCTCTATCTAGAAACGCAAACAGATTTGCTATTAAAGGTAATCACTTGACTCTAAACTCGTCAAAGAAAACAAACTTGATGGCAAACCAAAACCGATCCCATAAACATAATTCATGACATTCTCAAAATCTTGATATGTTTAAATACAGAGATACCGAGAATAAAGTGTCCCCAAATATTGTTTTCCCAATCCCTCACTGGAGAAATAAAAACATGTATATACGACTTAACGAAGGAACTATTGAAACATTGGATGAACTTCGAACCGCTTTCATTAGCCGATTCTTTCCCCTAGCTCTTTTTGACCGACTCCTCGAGAATCATTTCAATATCTCAACATGAAAATGAATCTCTAACCGATGCTTGGCTTCGTATGAAGGAAATGCTCAGAAATTGCCAGGGTCATAATCTGTCCAAAGGCAATATTATCAAAATCTTTTATCATGGTCTCAACGAAATAACCCAAGAAGTTCTAAATGCCGTAGCTGGTGGTATTTTCCTCTATAAAACACCAAACCAAGCCTATCAGCTTCTCGAAGATAAAGTCTTACTCAAGCTCTACTGGGCTAACAATAAAAAAACTAAATCATCTCTTAAGAAAACCGTTGCTTTCGCTGATGAAGGTAATAGTAATTCCGATACTGACAGAATTATGGCCCGAATGGATGCCATGACCATAAAAATGGACGCTCAGTACAAAGAACTCCAATCTCGTACTAAACAACCAACACCTGATCTTGACGATGATGACATACCTTTGTCCCGTGAAGAAGAGGCTAAATTCATGAAAACTTTCTGTAAGACTCGTTTTTACAATGATTACCGCGACCGAGACTCGAATCGCGATAATTAGCGTTTAAGCGGACGGAATGATTACAACCGAGATAACTACCGATCCAACACCGATGATAAATCCTATGATATTCAAAGACAATTTAACGATTTCATGAAATCTCAGCAATCAACCAACGCTTTTGTCAAAGAAACATTCATGGATCTCAAAACTCAACTCGAAACAGTAGGAAAAAAGCATCAAGCTTCAATTCAAAACCTCAAAACTAAGTTCGACAGGCTCGCTGACAAGCAATCTGGTCTACCTTCTGGATCTCTTCCAAGCAACACTCAACCAAACCCACGAGGTAGCAACTCTAAAGCTTACCAACCATCGCAATCTCGTAATGAGCATGTGAATGCCGTATTCACAAGAAGTGATAAATCCTATGATCCACCAGATAACCCGAATGATCAACAAAACAATTCTGAAAACCCTATCAACTTCGATAGCGATGATGAAGACGATGAACCTCCACCACAACCAAAAACTCAACTTCCGAAACCAGTCAAAGAAACATCGTTACCAAAACCATACAAACCAAAGATCCTATATCCTCAACGCCTTAGAAAAGAAAAAATGGAGGCCCAATACGGAAAATTCCTCGACATGATTCGAGCTGTCTGAATCAACGTACCTCTTGTCGACGTTTTAGCCGGAATGCCTAACTATGGCAAATTTCTCAAAGAACTCATAAGCAATAAACACAAAATCGAACAAATTTCAACCGCTTTCTTAAGCGATGAAAGTTCAGCAATGATTCAAAACAAAGTTCCACCTAAAGTTGGAGATCCTGGAAGTTTTCTTATTCCATGTAACTTCAATAAAACTTTCTCATGTAATGCTTTAGCCGACCTTGGTGCTAGCATTAACCTTATGTCATATTCCTTATATGTCAAACTATCTCTCGAACTCTTAACCAACTAAATGAGCGTATAGATTAGCTCGACATATCATTCGATATTTACCCTTATTAGAATAGCTTGAAATTATACTCGTTGAGTTGTAAATTCTTCTTCCTGCCAGATTTTGTTATTTCGAAAATAGAAAGAAGAAGCAAAATTTCCTCTCATCTT
This sequence comes from Tanacetum coccineum, assembly GCA_026074375.1. Classification (NCBI taxonomy): domain Eukaryota; kingdom Viridiplantae; phylum Streptophyta; class Magnoliopsida; order Asterales; family Asteraceae; genus Tanacetum; species Tanacetum coccineum. The sequence continues at coordinate 8,625 of BQNB010113289.1, forward strand.
GGGACGACCCTTTCTTCACCCTCTTGATGCAGTAATTCGAGTTAAACAAAAACAACTCAATCTTGGAGTTGGAACTGAACGAATGATCTTTAATATCGATTCTGCCACTAAACACTCTTATTCGAACGATGGTACATGTTTTAGTATCAATGTTATCGATGAAATCTTAGAAGAATATTTCGATGCTCTTCTTGACGAAGGAAGCAAAATCCTCCATTCCATCGAAGGAACCATTCTCGAAGAAGAAATCTTTTCTGAATTCGATAAATTCATAGCAATGACTGCCGATGAGATCTATGACTTTGAGTCCGACACATAAGAACCACCATTCGAGAAAATCACCATAAACATGGATTATAAAATCAAAAAATCTCTCAAAGAACCTCCTACGGATCTCGAACTCAAACCTCTTCCTGATAACTTGGAATGTGTATTTTTGGAAGAACCATCTTTCCTTCCTGTAATCATATCATCTCAACTTTTTGCTCAAAACAAAAGCAAACTTGTGTCTGTCCTTAAAAAAAATAAGGAAGCATTTGCCTGAAAAACAACAGATATTCTTGGTATCTGTCCATCATTCTGCAAGCACAAAATATAACTTCTGGATGACAAGAAACCAGTTGTCCAAAAACAGAGAAGGTTAAATCCAAATATGTAAGAAGTTGTTAAGAAAGAAATTGTGAAACTCTTGGATACCAGTATTATTTATCTAATTGTCGATAGTCCTTGGGTTAGTCCTATTCAATGTGTACCAAAGAAAGGCGGTATTACAGTAGTCACAAACGAAAATGATGAACTTGTCCCAACAAGAACCATTATGGGTTGGCGAGTATGCATCGATTATCGTAAACTCAATGAAGCAACTGCAAAATATCATTTTCCTTACCGTTTATGGATCAAATGTTGGAAATAAATATTTCTGTTTCCTTGATGGTTTTTCTGGATATTTTCAAATTCCTATCGATCCTAATGATCAAGAAAAAACAACATTCACATGTCCCTTCAGTACATACGCTTATAGGCGAATGCCTTTCGGATTATGTAATGCTCCAGCTACATTTCAAAGGTGCATGTTAGCAATCTTTCATGACATGATTGAAGAATCCGTCGAAGTATTCATGGACGATTTCTCCGTCTTTGGAAACTCTTTCGACAAATGCCTAAATAATCTCGATAAAATGCTCCAGCGTTGTAAAGATGCTCATCTTGTCCTTAATTGGGAAAAATGTCACTTTATGGTCAAGAAGGAATTATGCTTGGACATAAGGTGTCTAGCGCAGGACTTGAAGTCGACAAAGCAAAAATCGACGTAATCTCAAAACTTCCACCCCCTACTAACATCAAAGGTGTTAGGAGTTTTCTAGGACATGCCGGTTTTTACCGAAGATTTATAAAAGATTTCTCGAAAATTTCCTGACCTATAACTAAGCTGCTTGAAAAAGATACTCCGTTCGAATTCAATGATGAATGTCAAAAAGCATTCGAATTATTAAAAGAGAAACTCACATGTGCTCCTGTGATCCTAAGCCCAAACTGGAATCTTCCGTTTGAACTTATGTGTGATGCAAGTGATTTCGCAGTCGGAGCTGTCTTAGGTTAAAAAGATGGTAAAAACTTTCACCCAATCTACTTCGCAAGCAAAACTCTCAATCGAGCTCAACAAAAATACACCGTAACCGAGAAAGAACTTATGGCTGTAGTTTTTGCATTCGACAAATTTAGATCCTATCTTATACTATCAAAAACTATTGTTCACACTGATCACTCAGCTCTTAAACATCTCTTTAAGAAACAAGACGCAAAACCCCGTCTTATTTGATGGATTCTACTTCTACAAGAATTCGACATAGAGATCAAAGACAAAAAAGGTACATAAAATGTTGATGCTGATCACTTATCTAGTGTTAGCCTCAAAATATTGAGTCGAATAAGGAAGTTCGTTCATTAAGAATATTAGGTCTCGGTTATTCAATTATGTAACATTGTAATAGGCTAGAAAAGAAACCGGGCTTGTTTAGTAAGCTAATATTGTATGTGTTGCGGGTTTAAGCACAAGCAAATCCCGAGCCCGGTCCGTGTCAAAGCCCTACACGCCATATGTATTGTGTATGGGTATATAAACCTTTTTCCATCATGGAAAAGGGTGTTGGTTGTTTATTCTCTTACAAGTTAATATTACAATCTTCTATTTTCTCTTTACTTTCTCTCTCTAACTTCTCTCTAAACTTCTTCATAACTTCTTCCTCTTTTCTTCTTGATTTCGTGTTCAAGTATGTGAAGTGAAGTGATTTACGGGTTATCGACATTTGGTATCAGAGCCTCGGGGTGGATTGTGATTCGGTTGTGGTGGTTTTAGCTTAAATTCAAGCTTATTTTGGCTTATCAAAGCCCACGGCTCATTTGGTTTTAGCTTATTAGGTTTTAAGCTCACTCTTTCTTATGTTATCTTCTTAGTCTATTCTCTAGCTTCTTATCCTTAAGGGTTTGTAGCTTATTTGACTATATGAGCTCACGTTTTGAGCTTATTCGATTTAAAGCTCTTTTAAGTACCTAGTTTATAGATTAGTTAAGGATTTCTAGCTTCTTGACCTCGAAACACTTGTCTTTTCATGTTAAGCATCAAGTATTCTAGCTTATTTGAGCTTATTCAATTCTGTTTTAGCTTATTTCATTATTTTCGAGCTGAAGGTCTAGCTTAACTATCATTGTAGCGGTTTGGGGGTGTTTGACCACTTGTTTTTGTCAAAAAACCAAATTGGACAAACAAACAAAAGCCTAGAAAATGACTTGTACTTGTTAGATAGTGACCCATAGCGGTTTGGTCAAAAACAGTGGCGGTTTGAGTTATTTTATAGTGTAGCGGTTTGTTTTTTTGAAAGAGATAGCGGTTTACAGGTTGGTAGTGGTTTGATTAATCTTGGTACTTTAAGAAACGCCACTCTGCCCATTTTACCCCTTGGTAGCGGTTTGCTAAATTCATCAAGGTGGCGGGTTGGATTTATATGTAGCGGTTTGGTTATCTGTTTTTGCCAGCGGTTTGCAAATTTTTTTTGTGGCGGTTTGCTTAATTTCTCAGAACCGAATTTCATTTTCAATTAAACCATTTTCGGTGATTCAATTTCGGTAAACTTTAATTTTGGACAAAACAAACTTTGGACTTTAAACGACAATTAATTCACCTTCACAAACCAAGAACCACAATCAAAATCAAGGTCTTAAAATACAATTAATTCAGTTTTCTATTGATTTTGTAAAATCTCGCGAATAAGCTCAATATTTTCTCTAGTTTTATCAGAGACATGTAAAATCCGTGACATTAATTAATTGTATTCATTTTACCATAACTTCAATCACAACACATCTATTTAAGATCCTACAAATCATTTTCACTTCACAATTCACGGTACAATGGAAACGAAAGATACTTTATCTTCGTGTTCGAATTTGGATGAACGACAAATGCAACAAATTCAAGACAAAGCAAAAAAGAGTTGCATGGTATCTTTTTGACAACTTCATTCACACCGTAAACTTCTTCAAACAACGACTTAAAAGGAACTCGAACCGAGTGTGGATTCAAACGCGCATTTGCGACACTCTTTGGTCAAGATATTAGAGACTTTTACAGGCACAATGTTCCTAAACATGGATCAACTAGAAAAGCAACTTGACAAAGAAGAATTTCAAGTGATTGGATCCATGGCTGATTTTAACGTACTCGAGACACAGTTTCAGATGTTCATCAAGTCACAGATTTATTCGGATGATGAATATGTTGTAATGACACGCAACTACTTTCTACAATACACTCAACTCGAGATTCGAGGATTCTGTGATACACTAATCCAACACATGGAATATGTTAAAAAGTCGATTAATAAAAAAGCATTGCATAAAAGAGAGTATGACAGCAGGGTGAATGAAAGACAGATGCAGACAACAAAGGAAAAGGTTGATACGAGTAAAGCATTGGATGCTAGTTTGGTTAACACAAAAAGCAGCGGGACAGAATCTAGAAAACATGATACAAGCAGCAGTTCAGGGAATAATGTAGATGCTGATGATGCAGATATCAAACCCGTATATGACGAAAAGCCAATGGCTGAGGTACAATTGACTGTTGAAATTAATGTACTTGCTACAGGACAACAGCATACTGAGCAACCTGAATTCAATAATGAAGGAGAGGTTTACCATAATGCTGAACAATGTCATGACACATGTCTTTTGCTTGCTATATTAACTGATAACCAGAAACCTGAACACTCATATCAATATCTCGAATCTGAAAATATTTGTCTCAAAAAGACTGTTGCCCAATTTCAAAAATATTTTTTAAGAATGGATGCATATTGTGTTAATCTTGAACTTAAATATCAAAATCAAGCTTTAAAATAAGGGCAACATGGTCAACTTTCAAAAGTAAAAGGTAATGAAGCCAAGGTTAAACATGACATAGATGTAATTGAAACAATAAACATCGAATTGGAACATAAAATAGCTAAATTACTTAAGGAAAATGAGACTTTGAAAAGGCATTACAAAGAACTGTCTGATTCTATCAAGACAACGAGAGCTAAGACTATAGAACATACAACGTCTTTGATTGCTCAAAATGTTGAGTTCAAAGCTCAACTTCAGGAAAAAGGATTTGCAATTGCAACATTAAAAATGAGTTAAGAAAATTAACAGGAAATAGTTTGAATACTAAGTTTGCAAAATCATCAATCTTAGGGAAACCGGTTTTACAATCACTAAGAAACCAATCAGTCGTTAGACAACCGACTGCGTTTAAGTCTGAACGACCTAGAATTTCAAAACCACGATTTGCCTCCCAAGTTGATGTGAACAACAATTTGCCAAAACCAGTCACTACACATTATTTTCCTAGGGAAAGAGAATCTGCCCTTGCAAAACCTCATCACATGATTGCACCTAGCTCATCTAGGTATAGCTCAAATGACATGGTTCATAATCACTACCTAAAGGAAGCTAATAAAAAAACACAAGAAAGCGGTAGGAATTCAAGACCTAGTGTGATGCCTTCTGCTACATCACAAAGCACAACTAATGATTGCAAACCAAAACCTAGGATCAATAGCCAAAACTTTAGGAATTGGCCTACATCTAAGATTAGTTGAGTTACATAACTAAGACTGAACCCATAGCAGAACACTCTAGGAATTCTAGAAATTTTTTTGACTCCAAACATTTTGTTTGCTCGACATGTCAGAAATGTGTCTTTAATGCAAATCATGATCATTGTGTTACAAAATTCCTGAATGAGGTCAACTCACGTGCTAAGGTTCCATCCAATAAGACAATGAACAGAAACAAACCCGTATAGCAAACAAATTTTGAAAAGAAACCAGAAAGACAGATCCCAACAGGACATAGGTTTTCAATCAAAAAGACTTCCGTTGTGCATGAGAAAGCAAAGACTCCTAGATCTTGTCTTAGGTGGAAACCGACGGGTAAAATTTTCAACACTGTTGGTCTTAGGTGGGTTCTGTTAGGATCACATAAATGGACCCGAACAAAGAAGCTTCGGTCACTCGAAGATACAAGACAAAAGTCTAGCTCGTTAGTTGGTTAATTAATTAATGTTTATTAATGTAATTGGGCTGACAAAGAAAAAGCCTGAAAAGCCCAACAAAAGCCTAGAATGGACAGAACCTTGTTAGTATAAATACACCTAGTTTAGTCAAAATTAGGTTAGACATTTTTTAGACAGTTTAGTGAGTCAATATTGTTATTAGGGTTTTTAGCCACCAAAAGGGTTTTTCTTTCAATCATCAATAAAGTTTTTATTTTCCTGCATCTTGATTCTACACATCATTGTTAAGGTTTGTATGAATGATCATGGAACCTACAGGTTCCTACTGGAAAGATATTCACATCTAGCACAACCAAAGTTAACAGTAAACCCATAAATTGTTCAAATGAAGATATCACTAACCAATATAAATGCGAACAAACTCTTCATGTCAGAGCAGGTACTCTTAACTTAAGTGCAGGTACATCTTTCAATCCCAAAAATGAAGGACTCAGAGTTTGGTTGCTGAAAAGACTGATATCTCAAAAACCAGGGCTTCAAGGAATTCTAATATGATGAATAAGCAATGACTTCTGATCATAACAGTTCAGAACTCAGAATTTACGACCACATCAATGAACTGTCTGGTTCAAAGCTGGTTCTAAAAGTTGTTTCTCCAGCAGACAAGACAACTACATCACGACAAGAGTTGGAATTACTATTCCACCATCACATAACAATGCTGAGGTCAACTGTTATACTTTTCTATTAACAAAATATAAAATTTCCAAAAGAAAAATACAAAAATCAAATAAATCAGAAATAATATTTACAAAAAAGAAATCTTTCTCGACTTGTCTACTTCGTAACTGATAACATTTATATAACCTAGGAAATATTGGATTAACATCCCACGGGTTTGTAATTGAAGTCACGAGCAGGAGTTTCAATGCTTTCAAAAATATGTCTTTCTACATTTTCTTTATGACTTGTAATCCTCTCTCTAGATTGTAACTCGGACCTTCCGGAACGACAAAGGAGGTGTTCGCATAAGCGCTTATCCTTACCGTAGAAGAGAAGTCTGTCTAACATGATGTTTTTCAAATGTTAAACCAATTTTTCAAGATTTTTTCTCATGACAATTCAAAAATATTTCAAAATGGTGTGTGTGTTCAACACTCCATCCCTCATAAAGTTTTACAAGACAATTCTTCTACAATTGGTGTCATTCTCAAAATGAGTCAATATTTGAGGGGGAGTTTTTCAAAAAACAAAGTTTTAATGATTTTGGATACATCATACCATGACAATATTTATGTATTCAAAAAACTTTATAAACAAGTCTGATAACAAAACTCTAGTAATTAATAATGACTACTCAATAGATGTATGTTACTAAGATGATTTTTTTGTGGTTGGCATAATTTTTCAAGAATTTCCTCAATGACAATTCATAATCTTTGAAAATTGTCTGCTCAACAATGCTAACCCTCAATTTTATATTCATTTTACAACTTGGTATCATTTTTTTGGTGTCAAACATATATAAAATTGAGGGGGAGCAAGTTAATGTTCCATATAATTCATGCCTAAGTATAAAATTTTTCTCCACAGGATTTTCATGACAATTTTAAATCACATGCTATTTTAAAAACTAAGTGAATTAGTATTTAAAATAAGGGGAGAAATGTAATTAAAATGTGATCTTGAAATTAATAAGTGATCTAAACGACTCAAAATGTGCTCATCGGAAAAGGTTTTCACAAAGATGAATTCTAATATTGAAGACGACATCATGGACCCAGTGATGCAATGCACAACCCTTCCCAGCCATTCGAGTTTCTCTTAACAGAAACTTGTCTCACTTGTAACGGAGAATTCACACGACTTCTATTGACTTTCTCATCCGAGTTAGTTTTATATTAAATAGGTGGCCGTCTGCTCCAGCCTCCAGAGTACCTAAAACAAAATGCATAAGCGAGATCTAGAGCCACGAAGATCTATAAAAATAAAATCTCATTTAGGTCACATCTCCTTACAAAACTTGTGTAACCAATAAGTTCACAAGGCTGTTAACCAAGGAGTCCTACGCATTTATCCTTGTGATTTTGCTTAGAAATCCGTGTAAGTGATACTTAAGTATTCATAGTAAAGATGGAAATCCTGCTTGATCCAACATCAAACAAGCTCTTGGTAGGTGACTTGTGCGATTCTATACAAATTAAACTTGTGTCAACTGGAAAGAAACGATGGTGCGATTCCATGCGAATCAAACTTGTTCCAGTAAATGAATTGGCAGTTTAATCAGAAAGATAGTAAATATCTGATTCACTCTTACAGTGTTGTCTGCTTTGAGACGCTCCGATAACGAGAATGGCTAGTACAGCTGCGAAACCCTGTCAAAAATCTATTCATTTGAATTCTATCTGATCACAGGCAGTATTTATACTGATTAACGGGGAACCGTAGTTATTGCAACCTTATTCGACGAAGTGACAAAGACACTATTGTCCATATCTGTTGATTATCACTAATGTAAACTTGCAGGTTATACAGTGGTGGCGGTATCTGCTTCAAACTATAAAGACATACTATAAGCATCAAGATTTAAGAATTAAGAAAGCTCAAGAATTAAAAATAAAGACTTCCGCAAACTCAGATATTAAAGATAACTCCTCAGAAACCAAGCTTTAAGGGAGATTATTAGAGAGATTTCAAGAAGATGAAAAGTATCAGCATGTTGCCACGCACCTCCCTAAGACACCACACCCCCCCCCCCCCCCCCCGACCCTAACACAACCCCCCCCCCCCCCCCCCCCCCCCCCCCCCCACCCCACCCCCCCCCCCCCCCCCCCCCCCCCCCCCACCCACCCCCCCCCCCCACCCACCGGGTAACAAAGACGATCAAGACTGAAGGATAAAGATTTAAAGATCTCAGATTCAAAAACGAAGTCGAAAGACAATGACAAAAGCTAAAGATCAAAGATCACACAGTATGAAGGAACAAGCCTACAACAAAGACATAGACCAAGATCACAAGACCTTAACGAACAAAAATCATCCTATTGAACTCATGAAGGAGTGTCATAATGAATTCACTTTGGGGGAGATTGTTAGCCTCAAAATATTAAGTCGAACAAGGAAGTTCGTTCATTAAGAATATTAGGTCTCGGTTATTTAATTATATAACGTTGTAATAGGCTAGAAAAGAAACCGAGCTCGTTTAGTAAGCTAATATTGTATGTGTTGCGAGTTTAAGCAAGCAAATCCCGAGCCCGGTCCGTGTCAAAGCCCTACACGCCATATGTTTTGTGTATGGGTATATAAACCCTTTTCCACCATGGAAAAGGGTGTTGCTTGTTTATTCTCTTACAAGCTAATATTACAATCTTTCATTTTCTCTTTACTTTCTCTCTCTAACTTCTCTCTAAACTTCTTCATAACTTATTCCTCTTTTCTTCTTGATTTCGTGTTTAAGTATGTGAAGTGAAGCGATTTACGGGTTACCGACATCTAGGATTGACAATAACGAGTCAAGTGATGACAGTGAGGTTAACGAAAACTTTACCAGAGAAACCCTTATGGAAATTAACACCAGAAATTAACCATGGTTCGCAAACTTTTCAAACTATTTGGTTGGAGATATTATACCAAAAGGAATGACGTATCAACAAAAGAACAAATTCTTCTCTGACCTCAAACACTACTTTTAGGAGGAACCCTATCTTTTCAAAGTATGTTCTGACGGTATGATCAGACGTTGTGTATCTGGGCCAGAAACCCGAACCATTTTAGATCAATGTCCCCATGGACCAACTGGTGGACCTTATGGACCAAACGTAACCGCTAAAAAGGTCATTGATTCAGGATTTTACTGGCCAACAATAATAAAAGAAGCTCATACTATAGTTCGACTTTACGAAGCATGCCAAAAAATGGGAAATATATCAAAATGTGATGAGATGCCATTAAACAACATTAAAGTGTGTGAAATTTTTGATATTTGGGGTATTGACTTTATGGGGCCATTCTCAAAATCACATAAGTTTAAATACATTCTTGTTGTTGTCGATTACGTATCTAAATGGGCCGAAGCTTAATCTTTTCCAACTAATGATGCTCGAGTGGTTATTACCTTTCTAAAGAAACTATTCTGCCGATTCGGAATGCCAAAAGCTCTAATAAGCGACCGAGGTACTCACTTCTGTAACAAGATAATGGAAAAGACTATGAAGAGATATGGAGTTAATCATCGTTTCTCTACATCATACCACCCTCAAATAAGTGGTCAAGTTGAGAATACAAACAGAGCCCTTAAAAGAATTCTTGAAAAGATTGTTAAAGACAATCTCGCTGTTTGGTCAAGAAAACTTGATGACACTTTGTGGGCTTTTCACACTGCTTACAAAAGACCTAATGGTACCACACCCTACAAACTCATATATGGAAAGAATTGTCACCTACCATTTGAAATTGAACACCGTGCATACTGGGCACTTAAGAATTGTAATCCAGATCTCATCGATGCTGATGAAAAACGAATGTTTCAGTTTACACGAACATACGATGAACTAGACATCAAGCCTATGAAAACTCTCGATTATATAAGGCAAGAACAAAAGTCTGGCACGATAGAAAACTAAGAATGAGAAAATAATTCAAACATGGAAACAAGGTTATGTTTTTTCACTCAAAGTATAAATTTAAATAGCCGAAACTCTGATCTTGCTGGCTGGACCATACGTAGTAAAACATCAATATCCATCCGGATATATTGAATTATATGGAAAAGATGGAAAAAAATTTATTGTTTAAAAATCCAAATTTTCTCCACGTCACGATAAATGATCTTATTTTCTTGCTTTGATTGCTTGAGGGCAAGCAACAGCTAAGTGTGGAGGGATTTGATAACGCCCAAATTATACATGTTTTTGGTGGAGTTATTTATTCATTTCTTATCATTTCTCATGAACTTTCGATACCTAATAGCATGAAATACTTGCAGGTTCACTTGAAGACATCCCGAGCTAAAAATGTATACAAAGTTACCAATAATCACAACAAAATTAAGCTTACTATACAATTAATCAGTTCAATATGTTTAAGCTTGAATATGCATCATGTATGTTAGTTAATCAATCACAATTAGCATAAAATCCAAGAACTAACTGAGTACAAGAGTTATATGCATGCAATTTTGTAACCAGCTTTAGATTAATTAGCTTGGATAGTAACTTAATTCTCATAATAGCATTGATTTTTGTTCTTTAAATGGTTTGACCCAAAGAAATGACCTACCTAAAAGCTTTCTCCACTACTAATCACATTAAATTCGACTGTTCTTTACATCTAGTAAGACAAGATCTCACTATTCACCTCTTGTACTTTTAAGTTTTGCATTTTTTTTGTTTGATTATTTTTCTTTTTCCTATATATTTGCTCATCACCTTGCCCTTTTCCATACCACATTCCAGTTAGATAGATTTTATTGACTCAAACTTCCTTCCACTACAATGTCTCATCTATCTCAACTAGCATTCGATGCAAAATCGAACCAACTCACAAACATTGTGACTTTGTTGTTTCATAATGACAATCAAAGGGACTTTCAGTTCGATGCGAGGAGAGGCATGAGGAAATACTTGAGCTACAAAATTTAGTTGGGTCCACTGTTGTTGCAGAATATGTAAGGTTGCTTTAGAAGTTTCAGCAAGATTACTTGGAGTCATCTAGGGGCATGATGAGGCTTATCTGTGAGACACAGTTTAAGGTCCTTAAGAAGCTCTCTTTCATTGCTTTGTTGCGCAGACAATGATTCAGTCATGTTCTATTTTGTGCTCCCTCTTCTGTCAACGTTTGCTTTTGTGTTCTAGTTGTTAGGGTGTGGTAGTTGTCTGTTTAGTTTCTTTTGTCATGGGAATCATCCTGTAGATGTCATGTTATGGTGGTGTTATCTTTTGTTAAGTATGAAGGCATGTGTGTTCCATCAGGCTATTAGTTAATGAAGTTATCCTTGTCCATGCATATTGTTATTCGTTTGTGTTAACACTATTATTGAAAACATACATATAAAACACAATCAAGTTGTATCATATTAATTAAAAACAAACATTAAACTATATGAAACAACATCTAAGTATCTGAGATCTTAAAAATAAAAAATTAATTTCAAAATTTAATTTACATGTTAATTTTTCTTCAGGTCCAGCTTCCCGTTGTGCTAGAACGTGCAAATATTTTTCAAAAGAATGGAATTGATCCAAGCAAGTATACCATTACGTTTAGGCTAGCCGACAATGTTCCTAAGCAAGGGGCGTATATGGTGATTATGGTGTATGGGTTTGTATACTTTTATATAGGTTGGCGCATGGCTTGCCGTTGGATGTAGATGATCCTGTTGACGTTGCCCTGGCATATCGTGAGAAGATGGTTTGATTTTTTTTGAACATAAATACTAACTATAATTCGGTAGCAAAACCTATGTTTACCTTATATTTTCATTAACCTTTTGCGTCACTTAAACCTTGTACCCAATTTGTTAGTAGTTTGTGTTCATTTTTTAATTGTAGTATAATTTATTTATTATCTTACTTACCTATAACTCAACAAACACCGAATATAAATAGAACAAAAGCAGAAGTAATCACAAAAGTATATAGTCATTAAACAAGGAATTAACATTAATATAACAAAGATAATAGATAAGTATAAATTTGAATCCAACAAAGTTCAATACAAATATTGTTATCAAAGACGAGGAATAGGCAGAAACAATAGTAGCATCAACATGGAATTTCCTTTTCTTGTCTAAAGTCTTTTAACGTAATCAAGGAACTCCTCTTTTTCAACCGGCCTCTTGAGTACCATGTCAATCTTGACCAGAAGGTCCTTCACACACGCCGTTTCTTTGTCTTGCATTTCCATGAAGAATAAAACAGTCGCAATCTTGTTATCCTCCAAATTTGTTTTTACATCATCTATAAGGGCCTGCCTCGTATTAATACTGACTTGTAGTTCTCTAACTGCCACCATCAGTTGCCTCGCTATTGCAAGGTAGGTTTGTATCTCTCTGTAGATTGCGACATTCCACATATCCTATAAATCTATGGAGTTAGATGTCACACGTAGTTCATCAAGTGGTGATTGATTCATCTTGACGTGTATGTTTGTTTTAAGAAGATGATAAACATTTAAAGTTTGGCCTGCGTATGATTTGTTTATATACTGCTTTTTCTGAAACGTTGTGATTCTTGAATTTATTTAAAGCACGTGTCTTTTAACTTGCAAATTTTCCAAACCGTTGTGATGGTTCCATGAAAATTTGCACGATTAATAAAGGCCTACTAAAAGTAACCCAAAGCCCATAATGTTAACCAATTACCCTAATATTTATGTTATAATTACAAGGCCCATAAGATTAAACTTAGTTTACATTGTTAGTAGTATCTTCATAGTACATAAATAGAAGATCTCACAATCTTACACAAGTACATGCATAAGTATGGCTACATCTAAATCTTCACTCTTTATAAAGTTTTCTCACACACCTCCTTTTTCTTGTATGGATAATAGCAAAAGGTATGTAACTAAGTTCCTGTTTAGTTTTTTTACATTGTTGTTCATGTTGTTTTCCCAAATCTTTGTTTTTTTATATAATGAAGTAATTTTACATATTTAATATATACATGATTGATGATTCGACTGAAAAGTATTCACTTTTTGAAGTGAACTACAACGGTATGTTTCATGAACTACCTTTAAGGTATGAGTATTGATACGGTATAAAATATACACTAATATATATATATA
>BQNB010113290.1:5347-19236 GCA_026074375.1 Tanacetum coccineum
GCTCTCATCATAGCCATCCATCTAAATATGTGCTTCTTTGCCTTTGATCTTAGCCCTTAATTTGATGCCTTGTCTCATCATCTAATGATTATGCTTGGGATCACCAAGCTGTTATTCCATTTACATCATTGCTTACATCATGTGTCAGGTGGCAGGTTTCTAGAAGGGGGAACGAGTAAGTGTGGTGGATTTGGTGAGGGAATTTTACCCTGCGTGTAATTTTGGGAGGGAAAGGTGGGGGAGATAAACAGTAAGTTTGACTTGTTTATAACTTGGGGTGTTGACCCGGGTTCATGTTTATTTGACTTGGGCTTGGGTTGGATTTGGGCCTGGATTTAAGGATTTAATGGACTTTGGATTTATGATATTTGACATTTATAATTAATGGGTTAAGGCTTTTGATTTTTATAGGCTTATAAGCTAATGGGCTGACCCGGCCCAATAGAATGGGTATGGGTTAGCCCATTATGGATGTATACGCCTTCGGCCTTGATTTCTCGCGCTCTTTCCAATCTCGTGCTTGGTTTTGTCCGTTTTGCTTTGTTTTTGTCCATATTAAATATATCCGTTACCTGCAAGACTTAAATCTCAAAATACATATATACAATGCATTTTTTATGTATTTTTAGTCATTATTGGTCTTTTTAGCTCGTTTAATTAGGTAAAAGGTATGTGTATTTAAGAACATACCAATCATAAGTCATATTAGACACCTCAACAAATGGCTTTCCAAGCACTATCTGTGACAAGCTAGGGTCTATAGCCGAACTAATATCCTCAACAATCAGGAAACCCGAAACATAAGTGAAATTTCCTACAAAGATATGCATTCCTCAAACTCTTCTAGTAAAATTGATTATTCCTCTAAAACTTTCAGGATCATTTCTAGGTTCCAGTTGTTTTCTCATGATCCAATTGTATTGCGTACTAGTCATGATGTTTATAGAGGAATTAAGATCTATGTAGGTCTTCCACACATGTATGTGTCCTATGTTGCATGGTATTTTAAGGTTCAAAGAACTTCCTCCTACAATGATTGGGTTTCTCATAAACAAGGATGTGATTGAGGTACACATTAAGTACTTATGATATGCTAATTCGCTTTTAGTTGGAAATTTATCAAACTACTGTACACCTAATAACTCTCTTGCTACTACATTATTGTCCTCTTCTAACTCATCCTTACTAGAATCATCATACTTCTTAATTAATTCAACAAACATCACATCTCCATCATTTTCATTCGTGCAAACAAATTGTATATTAGATGATGGGGGGACTAAGTTTAATGATTCGAGGAACGAGTTGAGCTTACAACTTTTACCTTCAATTAATGAGGTTGGTGATTTAGGTGGTGATGGTGGGTTTGTGTTATCCATGGTGAAGACTTGATTACTTAGAAAAATAAAACTACAAACAAACACACAAAGAAAAGATAGACTAAAAGAAAGTTATATTAAAAAAATAAAAATAAAATCTCACTTGATAGGAATCTAGTGAGTAGACCTAAGCTAGATAGAATCCGAAACCTAGACTATTCCCCGGCAGCGGCGCCAAAAACTTGATGTGCGGGTGATTGCATACCGAAGTTTTACAACCCTCCTAGGCAGTGTACCTAACCGTTGTAGTGTAGTATAGGCAAGACTCAGGGGGTTATTATCGTTTTCTAAGGGAATAGTTTAGGTAGGCTCGAATTGTATGTTACTAAGGTCTAGAGGTCGAGAGAAGAGTATTTTTGTATTTTTATATTTTATGAAAGCAAGTAAAATCTCGTTGAAGGGTTGTATTAAACCTAATTTTCTACTCTAATTCCCTAAACACAAATTGTAGAAAATAAAAGGTGATGAAAAACATCGTATGTTTAAACAAAAGTGTTCACCTTAATCATGCACTACTCCCTATTTGTCTCTCCAATTTTGTTTACCCTCACCATCGTAAAGAATGTGTAAGTATTCTAAACTATTTAAACGACCCAACTCAAATCACTCTAAATAGTGCAAGGTAGTCATGCAAGTGAAAAATTGTGTGGGGTATACATCTAACCAATGACCGGCGTTATATCCCTATAACGTCATATCAGCTATGCAAATATAAACTAGGTTTTTATAAAGCCTAACACACACTCTTCAAACAAAAAATAATAAGAAGAGATAAACAACTAAGTTTCATGCAATCATAAGTAAACACAAATTATATTTAGCCAAGCATGTTAATTGAAAGTGAAGAACAATTAAACAAACAATACAAAAACATACCGAAAGATTAAAAGGAATGAAGAACTTCACTTAATTGAACATGGAGTTATGGTGGTTACATAAGGGTTATAAAACCCTAAAAATCGTCTAAAAACGCAGCTACAAAGTATAGGTTCGATCCTCCAAAGTTTTCCACACAAAACATAAAAACTAGGGTTTGTATATATAGAGATTAAAGCGCGATGACGTCGCTTGTAATTTGCGACGTTGTCAACCTGTAGAATCTTCTTTGGGATTCTTCAGTGTCGGCTACTCTGACATTGTCGTAAGAAATCTTGATATCGTCTCTTGGTGACTTTGACGTCGTCACAAGGATTTGTGACGCCGTCTCTATGTACTGTATGCCAAATTTTGATCATCTTCGTGTAGAGTTGCAATCTTGTCCTGTTTCTTCCCAAATTGAGTCCAATACACGTGTATTTCCTCCAAATGCCTTCCAAATGCTAAAATGACAAAAAAACGACTAAGCATGATAAATGGATATATTTGCATGATTTCAGGGGTTAAATGACTCTGAAAAATGTATAAAATTACACCTCATCACTCCTATGTCAATTCCTTGCCAAATGAGAATGATAAACAAAACATGGAAAGCCTTTTTACCCGCCAAACCGAAATCCTCAACCGTCAAGTCCAAATGCGAGAAGAGCACAGGAGTGGGCTAAAGTCAATCAGGAAAGGCATCAAAAGTTTGTTCAAGAGCAAGAAGATATGAGCAATTTGAATATTGCTAAAAACATTTTTATTATGCTTACTACTTATTTTAGACATTTTGGTATTTGTATTTGTTATGCTTCGCTACTTAGACGTATTGATACTTTAGTATGCTCTCTATTTGTCATGGCATTTGGTAGGATGATTACTTGAAACAAAAACTTGTTGGTAATTTGGTAGAATATTAGGCAACTAAGCTAGCCTTGGATGATTGGTTTAATTTTATCATCCCCTGGATTAATTTGCATGCTCATTTGATATTTTCCCTTTCCTAGTCAATATAAATATTATGCATGCTTATTATATTGTTGGTCACTATGTCTATATTTGATCACATGCTAGAATTAGATTAGTTAGCTTAGTTTACTTAGAATTTAGCTAGCTTAGTTGATTCTTGAAGACATAGAAATGGCTGCAAAAATGCACCTCTACCATCCCCTTTTTCTGGACAGGTTTGAAAAACATAAAAACTGGGTAAATTTCATCATTCCCTATTAAACGCCCCTTCCCCCCCCCCCCCAATATATCTGGGACCGTCCATGTATATACAGGACCGTCTACAGTGGAGTCACGAAATTGGTTATTGTTTCCTCTTTTAATGATCAGTTGACTACATTATTCCTAGTCCCAACTGAATTTTCTCCATTTTGACAAACACATTTTGGATTCCTAATCTTCTATCACCATGCTTTGCTAATAATTACCACCACCTCTTGATTAAATAATCACCACCTTCTTCATTCTTCTCCATCTTCTTCTTCTTCTTCTTCCATGGCTTCCACTCAAGCTTCTTCATCCAACAGTTCAAAGAAACTCAAACTTACCATCATTCTACCAAGAAAACTCTTTGTGGATTTGACCCAAGAAGATGATGAAATTCACACACCATCTCCTATAGCAAAATCATCATCTTCATCACCACCAAATTCACCTTCTAAAACTCCATCAACCAAAGAAACATCTTCTACTCTAGGAACTACTTCATCCTCTATTGAATCAAAACTAAATTCTTCCCCTTTTTCTTCAAGAAACGCATCCTCTCCACAACCAACTAACCCTTTTCTTAAAAATCTAGTGGATGCTCCACCAAGAAATTCTAACCTACTTCCACTCCAAAGTCATCCTTCCTTGGATATCACTCTCACTCTTTCTCCTATCACTCCTCTTGACCACATGTTTGAGACTCCATCACCATCACCACCACCACCACCTTAACCACCAATTATGGGCCATCCTATTTTCTTTAATATCCTTGACTACCATGG
The DNA here is from genome assembly GCA_026074375.1 of Tanacetum coccineum. NCBI lineage: Eukaryota > Viridiplantae > Streptophyta > Magnoliopsida > Asterales > Asteraceae > Tanacetum > Tanacetum coccineum. The sequence goes on from BQNB010113290.1 coordinate 9,582, forward strand.
AGCTCATTGTTTATGTTGCTTCCACAACCGCAATCTCATCCTTTCTCTTAGGGATGAAATGCATTTCATGTTTTATCATGTTGAGTATCTTCTTACCTCCGTTTTCGCATCACCTTCACCACCTCACAATTAAACATCATTGATGTTTAAAAATAACTATTCATCCATATTTTGTTTAAGACATCTTTTATGAATCAAGATTCAACTAGGTTTAATGTAGTTTTAAGATGTTCATGTTGTTATGATTCTATGTTTATCTATCTTATTATCTATGTTGTAATATTCATACTTATCAAAGTATGAATTTTTAATTTTATGAATGAATCTATTTTAGGTTATGGTGTGATAGTTGATATGAGTGCATATTTATCTTGGCTACCTTTAGTTTTTAGCCACCTTTATATATTTGTCGTGACGTTGATCAAAGTTCGAAATATATATTGCACCCGTCTTCTAACTCGTTTTTTAGCAAGTCACCATAGCTCGATTACTTGGTGCCCTCAACTAGGAGGAGTATACATCAAGAGGGAGCGTTAGCATCGTCAATTCTTTTCTCTCTTCCACTCGACGACTAACCTTTCTGCTTTGAAAAAAGGGAGAGAAATAGACTAAAACTCATTAATAACTTGTAAACTTTATTTTTACATAAAATGAGTTTATATTTTGTCATCATAAAAAAGGAGGAGATTGTTAATACAAATAATGTCTAAAATCGTTATTTATATTTTTCGACCTCTCTACGTTTTGAAGATGACAAAATGTAAAAACGTTCTACGATAAAAATAAACGTATACACATTATTAGTCGTAAATTTCTATTTCGACGTAAATCATTTAAGGTATGTACAAACAAATCATTAAACTTGTTTAGTGATCAAATATATACCTTCTTGTCTTAAACTTTACATTTTTATAAAAGGTAACAAAACCTTTTTTTAAATAAATTATACAAAATATTTTTATAATTAAAAGAAATGTTTTATTTAATTATATACATTCAAATATGGTTTTGTCTTTAAAAAGACGCTAACTCCACCAGAAAAATATTTCCCCACTAAAAGACAAGAAATGGAGCATCCTACTAGGGACGGCCCCCAGATAGGTAGAACGGCCCCCAAATATATCTGGGACCGTCACACAATTAAGGGGTCGTCTACAGTAAAGACACTCATCTCTCTTGCCTATAAATACTGGACTATTCCCAGCTATTTTCTAACCTTTTTTCACACAGTTTTTTTGTTCTAAATCTCTCTCTACATCTCTCTAAATCTTTGATCATAAACTTGTTTAATCTTGTTTAACAAGTGATCTATTCTTTTCTTACTCAAGTGCAAGAGAAGAACACTCGTATTCGCCAAGAAACAAAGTGTTGTAGATTAGTGTGTCTATACTATCTTCTTCTAGATTTGATCTCTTTATTTTCATTCTTGTGTATTTGTGTAGATCCGGATAGTGTATAAATCCGGAAGTGTTGTATGTGTGTCGGTTAGTATTTTAGGCCTTAAAATACATTTGTGAAGTGGTAGATTGGTTCTAGCTAAGATTAGGACTCGACAATTAGCTTAGTGTCGGAAATTGGTATAAGCGACATGTAACGGTTTTCTCCACCTGAAGGGAGTTTATTGACATAGTGAAATCTCGAGTCGGATACTCGGGGAATGGAGGAGCGCGAGAAGAGCTTCGTAGCCGAACCACTATAATTCTCGGTGTTGTGGTTTGATTGTTCTATCTCTTTACTTTTATCTTGTCATTTATATTTCGTAGCTATTGTTTATGTTGTGTTTGTATTGTTGATAATTGTATATTGTTCAAATATATTGTTGGTTGATCTCATATAAACACGAATCTAGGATGCTTATCTCTCTTGCCTATAAATACTGAACTATTCCCAGCTATTTTCTAATCTTTTTTCAAACAGTTTTTTTTGTTCTAAATCTCCCTCTACATCTCTTTAAATCTTTGATCATAAACTTGTTTAATCTTGTTTAACAAGTGATCTATTCTTTTCTTACTCAAGTGCAAGAGAAGAACACTCGTATTCGCCAAGAAACAAAGTGTTGTAGATTAGTGTGTCTATACTATCTTCTTCTAGATTTGATCTCTTTATTTTCATTCTTGTGTATTTGTGTAGATCCGGATAGTGTATAAATCCGGAAGTGTTGTATGTGTGTCGGTTAGTATTTTAGGCCTTAAAATACATTTGTGAAGTGGTAGATTGGTTCTAGCTAAGATTAGGACTCGACAATTAGCTTAGTGTCGGAAATTGGTATAAGCGACATGTAACGGTTTGCTCCACCTGAAGGGAGTTTATTGACATAGTGAAATCTCGAGTCGGATACTCGGGGAATGGAGGAGCGCGAGAAGAGCTTCGTAGCCGAACCACTATAATTCTCGGTGTTGTGGTTTGATTGTTCTATCTCTTTACTTTTATCTTGTCATTTATATTTCGTAGCTATTGTTTATGTTGTGTTTGTATTGTTGATAATTGTATATTATTCAAATATATTGTTGGTTGATCTCACATAAACACGAATCTAAGATTTTTATAACTTTATATTTTTATAAAAGGTAACAAAACCTTTTTTTTAAATAAATTATACAAAATATTTTTATAATTAAAAGAAATGTTTTATTTAATTATATATTCAAATCTGGTTTTCTCTCTAAAAAGACGCTAACTCCACCAGAAAAATATTTCCCCACTAAAAGACAAGAAATGGAGCATCCTACAAGGGACGACCCCTAGATAGGTAGAACGGCCCCCAAATATATCTGGGACCGTCACACAATTAAGGGGTCGTCTACAGTAAAGATGCTCATCTATTTTGCCTATAAATACTGGACTATTCCCAGCTATTTTCTAACCTTTTTTCAAACAGTTTTTTTTTGTTCTAAATCTCCCTCTACATCTCTTTAAATCTTTGATCATAAACTTGTTTAATCTTGTTTAACAAGTGATCTATTCTTTTCTTACTCAAGTGCAAGAGAAGAACACTCGTATTCGCCAAGAAACAAAGTGTTGTAGATTAATGTATCTATACTATCTTCTTCTAGATTTGATCTCTTTATTTTCATTCTTGTGTATTTGTGTAGATCCGGATAGTGTATAAATCCGGAAGTGTTGTATGTGTGTCGGTTAGTATTTTAGACCTTAAAATACATTTGTGAAGTGGTAGATTGGTTCTAGCTAGGATTAGGACTTGACAATTAGCTTAGTGTCAGAAATTGGTATAAGCGACATGTAACGGTTTTCTCCTCCTGAAGGGAGCTTGTTGACAAAGTGAAATCTCGAGTCGGATACTCGGGGAATGGAGGATCGCGGAGAAGAGCTTCGTAGCCGAACCACTATAATTCTCGGTGTTGTGGTTTGATTGTTCTATCTCTTTACTTTTATCTTGTCATTTATATTTCGTAGCTATTGTTTATGTTGTGTTTGTATTGTTGATAATTGTATATTGTTCAAATATATTGTTGGTTGATCTCACATAAACATGAATCTAGGACGCTCATCTCTCTTGCCTATAAATACTGGACTATTCCCAGCTATTTTCTAACCTTTATACACATAGTTCTTTTGTTCTAAATCTCTCACTAAATCTTTGATCATAAACTTGTTTAATCTTGTTTAACAAGTGATCTATTCTTTTCTTACTCAAGTGCAAGAAAAGAACACTCGTATTCGCCAAGAAACAAAGTGTTGTAGATTAGTGTGTTTATACTATCTTCTTCTAGATTTGATCTCTTTATTTTCATTCTTGTGTATTTGTGTAGATCCGGATAGTGTATAAATCCGGAAGTGTTGTATGTGTGTCGGTTAGTATTTTAGGTCTTAAAATACATTTGTGAAGTGGTAGATTGGTTCTAGCTAAGATTAGGACTCGACAATTAGCTTAGTGTCGGAAATTGGTATAAGCGACATGTAACGGTTTTCTCAGCCTGAAGGGAGCTTGTTGACATAGTGAAATCTCGAGTCGGATACTCGGGGAATGGAGGAGCGCGGATAAAAGCTTCGTAGCCGAACCACTATAATTCTCGGTGTTGTGGTTTGATTGTTCTATCTCTTTACTTTTATCTTGTCATTTATATTTTGTAGCTATTGTTTATGTTGTGTTTGTATTGTTGATAATTGTATATTGTTCAAATATACTGTTGGCTGATCTCACATAAACACGAATCTAGGATTTTTATAACTTAACATTTTTATAAAAGGTAACAAAACCTATTTTTTAAATAAATTATACAAAATATTTTTATAATTAAAAGAAATGTTTTATTTAATTATATATTCAAATCTGGTTTTCTCTCTATAAAGACGCTAACTCCACCAGAAAAATATTTCCCCACTAAAAGACAAGAAATGGAGCATCCTACTAGGGACAGCCCCCAGATAGGTAGAACGGCCCCCAAATATATCTGGGACCGTCACACAATTAAGGGGTCGTCTACAGTAAAGACGCTCATCTCTCTTGCCTATAAATACTGGACTATTCCCAGCTATTTTCTAACCTTTTTTCACACAGTTTTTTTGTTCTAAATCTCTCTCTAAATCTTTGATCATAAACTTGTTTAATCTTGTTTAACAAGTGATCTATTCTTTTCTTACTCAAGTGCAAGAGAAGAACACTCGTATTCGCCAAGAAACAAAGTGTTGTAGATTAGTGTGTCTATACTATCTTCTTCTAGATTTGATCTCTTTATTTTCATTCTTGTGTATTTGTGTAGATCCGGATAGTGTATAAATCCGGAAGTGTTGTATGTGTGTCGGTTAGTATTTTAGGCCTTAAAATACATTTGTGAAGTGGTAGATTGGTTCTAGCTATGATTAGGACTCGACAATTAGCTTAGTTTCGGAAATTGGTATAAGCGACATGTAACGGTTTTCTCCGCCTGAAGGGAACTTGTTGACATAGTGTAATCTCGAGTCGGATACTCGGGGAATGGAGGAGCGCGAAGAAGAGCTTCGTAGTCGAACCACTATAATTCTCGGTGTTGTGGTTTGATTGTTCTATCTCTTTACTTTTATCTTGTCATTTATATTTCGTAGCTATTGTTTATGTTGTGTTTGTATTGTTGATAATTGTATATTGTTCAAATATATTGTTGGTTGATCTCACATAAACACGAATCTAGGATTTTTATAAGCAAACTTTTAAACGGTAAATTAACGGTGAAACTATTCAACCCCTTCTCCCCCCCTCCCTCTACAGTTTTTTTGTTCTAAATCTCTCTCTAAATCTTTGATCATAAAATTGTTTAATCTTGTTTAACAAGTGATCTATTCTTTTCTTACTCAAGTGCAAGAGAAGAACACTCGTATTCGCCAAGAAACAAAGTGTTGTAGATTAGCGTGTCTATACTATCTTCTTCTAGATTTGATCTTTTTATTTTCATTCTTGTGTATTTGTGTAGATCCGGATAGTGTATAAATCCGGAAGTGTTGTATGTGTGTCGGTTAGTATTTTAGGCTTTAAAAATAATTGTGATAGTGGTATGAATTGTTCTAGCTAAGATTAGGACTCGACATTAGTTAGTTTCGGAAATTGGTATAAGCGCATGTAATCGAGTTCATTCTTACTGACTGAAGGGAGCTTGTTGACATAGTGTAATCTAGAGTCGGATACTCGGGGAATGGAAGAGCGCGAAGAAGAGCTTCGTAGTCGAACCACTATAATTCTCGGTGTTGTGGTTTGATTGTTCTATCTCTTTACTTTTATCTTGTCATTTATATTTCATAGCTATTGTTTATGTTGTGTTTGTATTGTTGATAATTGTTTATGTTCAAATTACGCTCGCGCGCGCGCGCGCCGCGCGTATAAACACATAAAGACGCAACGCTAGGATTTTTATAAGTATAACTTTTTAACACGGTAAAATTAACGGTGAACTATTCCTACTTCCCCCCCCCCCCCCCCCCCCCTCTTCTAGTTTCTACAGGTTAGTCAAACAAACTTATATGTTAATTTTGAGATTATATTTTCACCATACTTAATCATAATACAAAACGATTGCCCTCACAACATTTGATAAATAATTGGGCTAATTGCATAAAAATGTTTCTTACGTGTCACTTTTTATATTTTTATGTAGTCATTTTCTTTACTCGCTAAGGAGGTCGCACGGTGCACAAAAAAGACCGAATTCAAAAGTAGGCTACTTTGTAAAAAGAAAATAAAAGATGACTACACATAAGTATAAAGTATAAAACGTGTCAAGTTAAATACATTTCCGTGCAATTAGCCACAAATAATTCGTTTGATGAAACAAAAATAAACGGCAACACGACCATGGTGATATCTTTGTTTCAGAAAAATTCGTAGTATTATATTGTGACAATACCTATAGTTAAGGATGCCTGTTAAGATGAAAGGTAATGTTGAAACTTGAGAGGAAAGAAAAGAGTGACATGTATTTTATCAAATTACTCGCAATTATATGGCCTAAAAGAGGCGAGCCTATAAGGGGACAACAGCCGAGACCGCCAAAACAGCAGAGACCATGACAAAAACCTTCAACAAATTCTCAGCATCAAATACTATAAAGATCATCTTTATAACTACATAAACTTTACTACTATGTATAAGAACTTGAAAAGAACAACCAAATCACTCAAACTAACATTAATCTTCATTTCATTCATATATTACAAACAAACATATGAAAAAACAACAAAAGCACACCCTTATTACGAGTAGTTAACAACTTAAATCATCTAATGACCGCCACCACATTCAGTCCAAGCATCAATACAATCTTCATCCTTCATCTTGAAGTCTTTAGGCGTATTATGTGCTTGAACCCTCTTGCCATCATGCGTGAACCTACAGACTGTGTAGTCCACATTTGCATGAGCAGCCCATTCGATCATGAGTTGTTTTAGCGGAGCATCACGGTTCACCCTGAAATTTGGATTCAGTGTCTCCAAAGGACTAACCACTTTCACATTGATGTAATTAGAAGAACATTTAGTAGGGGCTACTTGTTTCTTATTTCCTTTTTTCACATAGACTCGTGAAGCCATTTTGCTACTTGGGTCGAGATGAAAGTTCAATGATTAGATGTCAAGTTGTGTGTTTATAAAATGTAAACAACTGTACGTAGTTGAAGCATACACATTACATGAACATTTGGGGTATGAAAGTTCGAGGTGTATTTAAAACTTATTAACGAAAATAGACAATGTAAGTTTATACAGCTAGCACCACTGCGTTAGGAAACAAATAAGCTATACAGGTGCGAGGGTCATGTAATACGGCTTTCCTAAAAGATGTTAACTGATGCCTATCAAGAAAGTACGAGGGTGTATTCAAAAGCTTAGAGTAAAGGGTGTAGTGAAGAGGTTTTACCTCTTCATTTGGGCCCCACTGCTGCCACCTCAGCGCCACCTCATTTCAACACAACACACAAAAACACCTCTTCACTCATGACATTTCTCTCTCCTCTTCATTTGGGCCCCACCCACTCACAATTTTATTTTCTTTTCTATTTTTCACACAAATTAAAATTCATTTCATAAAATAAAAATTACAAATACGGAAAATAAAAATACAATACGAAAATAAAAATAACAATACGAAAATAAAAATAAACTACGGAAATAACTGATATTCCATTCGAGTTAGTTGTGCCAAGGAGCTGCGAGAAGTTGAGATTAGAAAACCCGTCATTTGGGATTCGAGACATTTTTTTTTATTGTAGGTAGAAAGAATTGTAGATTGAATTATTAGATTGAGTTAAATGATAAAAGTGTTGGATATATATAGATTTTAAAAATTAATTTTAATAAAAAAAGTTTTTTTTTTAAACTATCCGTTGCCAACGGATAATTTTAGAGGGGGGCCCATTTTTTCCAACGTTCATTTTGAGTCGTTTTGTGGCGAAGGAGACGGCGAAGAGGGGGAGGGTCGGTGTGGCGGCGAGGCCCGGCGAGCCACGGCGAGCTGCCACCTCAGCCACGGCGAGGGGCTCTCGCCGTTACACCCTTTACTCTTATAATATATAATTATTTCAAAATATAAGAACACACACAACACTCGCTCACTTTCTTTTTGGTCTAGGCATTGTGACCAAACGAACCCCAAAGGCACCACAACACGCATGAGAGGGGGGCAGTAACCCATGTCGCGTGTGAGAAATGGTGCCTAACGCTTGAGGAGGCTTTCATTACGTGTAGACGGTGTAGTCTTATAAGATTGTACTTTGTAGAACTTTGAATTGATATTCCGAGTAGGAACTTCGGTCATCCTAACCTAACAAAACACATATCAATTTTTGGGAAATCAATCGGTAGAAAGCATGAATTTAGGTGGAAACAAACCATGATCTTGTCATCTCAGAAGAAACAACCTTAAACTAAACAGTTACGTCCATGCAATTAGACGAAGTACTTTCGTATATTTCCGAATGCAATGTTACTCTATGTTAAAATTGTTCATTTACATGGTACTGTTATTAAGATAAATTATGATCTTACTTTAGGTTAACAAACTGCTCGTATAGGTGAAAATCATTTGATCTCTTCTAATTTGGTACGTCAAACTTTATTTTAATCATAAAAACCATCAAAGTTTTAAAATTGTTCTATTCTTATGTAATTTTTATGTTAGAGTAACCTAAACGAAACATTTCGCAAACTTGATTATTATTTTGTGGTTATTGTTTATGTTTAGTCATGCATTAACATGTTGTACATAAAGTTGGTTGGATTTAGTTAATTTCAGGGATGTGTGTTTAAAATTAACGTACAACATGTTAATGCATAGATGGATACTTTAAGCACACTAATTTTAGAAAGTTACATAAGAATAAAACAGTTTTAAAACTTTGATGGTTTTTATTATTAATATAAAGTTGAAGTACCAAATTGGAACACTAATGAAACTTTGTTACTATTGTGTGACATATTCCCTATATATATATATATATATATATATATATATATTGTATTCGTTAAAATGTCTCTTAAACACTTAAATACAGTCAAATACTCTATCCGTCCAATTTTTATTGTTCACGTTTTTTTTTATGTCCCAATTTAATTGTCCACTACTAAAAATAGATAGGGAAGTTTGATCAAGTTTACTATATTACCCTTGTTTGAAATTATTATTACAAATTAAAAAAAACTTTAATTAATTAACTAAAGATAAAATTGTTTTTCTATCAAAAAATAAGAAAAAAAAACAGTAATAAATGTACTTTTTTTAAATTGTATGTTTTTGTTAGGGGACAATAATTTTAAGACCATTGGAGTAGTTTTTATTAAGTTAGACTTAACGGGACCAAGAGAGTGTTCACAACATTTTTTTGGTTGTTTTTCCATTACTTTTAAACCTCGATCTGCTTTTATTTTGTTCAGCTATTTGTCTTGTCGATTGATCTCAAACTAGCATTTGTCGCAACTCGGTAAGTGTTGTCACATTCTTTGTTAACAAGCTTCTCTAACAAAGCAAAACGACTCACACCACAAAAACAGTCAACATGTTATCGATGAATAACGAGTTTGAAGTGAAACTAGTAAAGACGACATGACTATATTTCAGAGACAAATATAGAATTGTCACATTATATATAGTTAGAGTTAAGATCAATGTAGACCCAACATTTGTCATAGACCCAATGAACCAATTCTGACCACTCATTTTTTTATCAAAAATAAA
>BQNB010113291.1:0-21969 GCA_026074375.1 Tanacetum coccineum
AGAGACTGGAATGGTTTAATGTCCACAAGGTTGGGTTTGGGATATGGTTTTATTAAAAAGGCATGTTTTGTATGTGGAAGTTTTAGTCATCTTATTAGAGATTGCGACTTTCATGAGAAAAAGAAAAGAATGGCTAAACAGGTTGAATTAAACAAAAAAAGGGTAAGGGTACTGGTCAAGGGGAGAATAGACCAGTGTGGAACAATGTGCAAAGATTGAATCACCAAAACCAGTTTGTTCCAACAGCAGTACTAACTAGAACTGGTAGAATTCCAGTTAATACTGCTAGCCATAAATTTAATAGTCAAGCAGTATCAACTAGTGCTGCTAGGAAAGTTAATGCTGTTAGACCCATTGTGAATGAAAACAGACCAAGAAATAATTTTCATAAGTCTCATTCACCTATTAGAAGGCCATTTAATAGAACAACAGCACCATAAGCAAAATTTTCAAATCAAAAGGTTAATACTACTGGGGTCAAAGCAGTTAGTGCTGTTGGGGGCAAAAGGGTAACTGTTGTTAAGCCCTCAGCAGGTTGTAATTGGAGACCCAAAAGACATTACTAGAACAAAGTCTCCAAATACAATAGTAGATCAAGCTTTAGTAAAAATATTAATTTTGAAGATCCACTAGGCAGACCCAAGCCCAAGATGGCTTGGGTCCCTAAGAGAAACTAATTTCTCTTATTTGATGTGCAGGATTATCTACAAAGAGCTTTAAAGAACAAAGGAATTGTTGATAGTCGATGTTCCAGGCACATGATTGGAAATAAGGCATACCTTGCTGAATACCAAGACTATAATGGTGGCCCCGTTGATTTTAGAGGTAGTAAATGTTACATAACTGGTAAAGGTAAAATAAAAACAGGAAAGTTAGATTTTGAGGATGTTTGCTTTGTGAAAGAACTACAGCATTTCAATCTCTTTTCTGTGTCACAGATGTGTGACAAGAAGAACAAGGTTCTCTTCACAGACACTGAATGTCTTGTGTTGTCTTCTGACTTTAAGTTACCTGATGAAAATCAAGTATTACTTAGAATCCCTAGACAAAACAATATGTACAGTTTCAACATAGAGAACATTGTTCCTTCTAGAGGTTTAGCTTGTTTGATTGCAAAGGCCACAATTGATGAATCTAACAAATGGCATAGGAGGTTGGGTCATGTTAACTTTAAAAACTTAAACAAACTTGTGAAGGGAAACCTTGTAAGAGGTTTACCTTCAAAGATTTTTCAAAATGACCACACCTGTGTTGCTTGTCAGAAAGGAAAGCAACACAAGGCCTCCTGTAAGGCCAAATCAGTGAGCTCTATTAGTCAGCCCTTACAGCTTTTACATATGGACTTATTTGGACCTACATCTGTAAGGAGCATAAACCATAAGACTTATTGCCTTGTTATCACTGATGATTTTAGCAGGTTTAGTTGGGTGTTCTTCTTAAGAACTAAGGATGAAACTAGTGGAATCCTTAAGGACTTTATAAGACAAATTGAGAACCAATTAAATCAAAAAGTTAAAACTATTAGATGTGATAATGGTACAGAATTTAAGAACAGGGATTTTATTGAATTCTGTGGGTCAAAAGGGATCAAGAGGGAATACAGTAATGCCAGAACTCCACAACAAAATGGAGTTGCTGAAAGAAAGAACATGACCCTTATTGAGGCTGCTAGAACTATGCTAGCCAGATTCCATTTTACCTAACACGTTTTTTGGCTGAAGCAGTTAGTTCTGCTTGTTATGTTCCTTAATAGGGTTATTAGTGACTAAGCCTCAAAACAGACACCTTATAACTTAAAAATGGTAAAATAGACCAATCATAAGCTATATAAGACCTTGTTGGGTGCCATGTGACCATACTTGAATTACATTGACGCATTTGGCAAGTTTAAAGGGAAGTATGATGAAGGGTTTTTAGTTGGGTATTCCCTAAATAGCAAGGCTTTTAGGGTATACAATTTAGAAACCAAGAGAGTTGAAGAAAACCTGCATATAAACTTTTTAGAAAATAAACCAAATGTTGCAGGGAAAGGACCTAATTGGCTGTTTGATCTTGATTATTTAACTGATTCAATGAATTATTAGCCTGTGAGATCAGAGAATCGAGCTAACAAAACTGCAGGTCCAGAAGAAGCTAATCGTAGTGTAGGTACACAAGATAATACTGATGCAGGATATTCTGAAATGGAAACTGACCCTGCTCAAGACTACTTTGTACTGCCAATATGTTCTTCTTATACTTCAATAGTCAAGAGCTCAGAAGCAAAGAATGAAGGTGAAAAGCCTAATAAGGATTGGGGGGGGGGGGTGGGGGGGGGGGGGGGGGGGGGGGGGGGGGGGGGGGGGGGGGGGGGGGTTTTTTTTGGGTTTAAAGACAAATGAGGAGCCAGTAGATCATAAGGATCAAGCCTTTTTGGAAGAGCTTGAAAGGCTTAAAAGACAAGAAAATAAGGCTAATGATGCAGCTGAAGCTCTTAGAAAGGAGTTTTCTCAAGATGCTGAGGATTTACTTCTTCAAGCAGGAGCTGCTAGAGCTACCAGTACTAACACAGTTAATACTGTTCGCACACCAGTTAGTACTGCCAGTTCTTCTAGTGGACCATCTTACCCTGATCTAACCAACTATGATGACCAAGATGATTCTCAAATACTTGCTTTTGAGGATATTTATAACAATCTAAATGATGGTATTGTTACCAATGCATCTTATGATGATGAGGGTGCAGTGTGCAGACTTCACTAATTTAGAAACCAATATAATGTTCAGTCCTATTCCCACTTTAAGATACAAACTTCATTCAGTCTTACAACCCAAATCTATAGAGATCTAAAATCAGCAGTTTCAAACAAGTGAGCAAAGTAAACAAAAAGTTCTAGAGCTATGCTTTGTAAGTATAGTTCAAAAGCAAGCGAAAAATAATCACAAGGATTTCCAGCACTACTTGGTTATCTGCTCTACTCAAATTGAACACCAAAAGATAATCATGAAGCCCTTGAAGATGAATGTTAGGTTGAATGCTATCGGGTAAGATACGTGTTGCAATTCAAGATTAGAAGGTAGGAATCTTGTAGATTGCCTTATGTGAAGAAGCAATTGGACTAAATTGGATCACAATCATAGAGAAGGATGAAAGAGGTGTTATGGTTAGAAATAAGGCAAGGCTGGTTGCCCAGGGATATAGGCAAGAGGAACGGATAGATTATGATGAGGTTTTTGCTCCTGTGGCTAGGATTGAAGCCATTAGGATCTTTTTGGCCTTTGCTTCTTATATGGGGATTTCATAATTTTATTAGATGGATTAAAGAAGATACCTTCTTGTATTGCATAATTGATTAGGAGGTGTATGTGTCTCAACCTCCAGGTTTTGTCGATCCTAAGTTCCCTAAGAAGGTCTACAGGTTGGAAGCATTGTATGGTTTAACACCCAAGCCTCCCAAATCCTGGTAGCAACTTTATCTACTTTCGTTGTTGAAGGATTGGATACAGAATAGTAACCAAATTGACAGACCTCTTTTTATCAAGAAGGACAAGAATGATATCATGTTAGTGCAGGTTTATGTAGATGATATTATTTTTGGTTCTACAAAGAGGTCTTGGTGTGATGAATTTGAGGCATTGATGAAGAGTAGATTTCAGATGAGTTCTATAGGAGAGCTCACCTTCTTTCTTGGATTACAAGTCAAATAGAAAGAAGATGATATTTTTATAAGTCAGGATAAGTATGTTTGCAGAGACCCTAAAGAAAGTTTCGATTTGCTAGTGTGAAGACTGCCAGTACTCCAATTGAGACCCAGAAGCCTTTGACCAAGGATGAAGAAGCTGCTGATGTGGATGTACATCTTTATAGATCCATGATTGGCTCTTTAATGTACTTGACTGCTTCTAGGCCTGATATTATGTTTGCAGTCTGTGCTTGTTCTAGGTTTTAGGTAACTCCAAAGACCTCCCATCTTAATGTTGTGAAGAGAATCTTTAGGTACCTCAAGGGCAAACCTAAACTGGGCCTTTGGTATCCTAGGGTGTCATCATTTGACCTAGAAGCCTACTCAGATAGTGACTATGCTAGAGCAAATCTTGATAGGAAATCCACAACAGGAGGTTGTCAATTTCTTGGCAGGAGACTTATTTCATGGCAATGCAAGAAGCAGACAATTGTGGCTACTTCTACTACAGAGGCAGAATATGTTGTTGCTGCCAACTGCTGTGGGCAAGTATTGTGGATTCAAAATCAAATGTTAGACTATGGGTTCAATTTTATGAACACAAAGATCTACATTGATAATGAGAGCACAATATGCATGGTAAAGAATCCAGTATTTCACTCCAAAACAAAGCATATTAAGATTAGGCACCATTTCATTAGGGATGCTTATGAGAAGAAGCTTATCTATGTGCTGAAGATTCACACTGATGACAATCTGGCTGATCTTTTAACTAAAGCTTTTGATGTTAGCAGGTTTAATTTCTTAATTATTAACATTAGAATGATCAATCTATAGTTGCATTAGTTTGGGGGAGGCAAGTTAGCAGGTTACTTTGTTGTATAGTTTGTAACATGATTTTAGTTAGAAGATGGATTTTAGATGATATGATGATGATTTGGGGTTCATTATATTCATTTATGAGGGCTACATATGGTGTTGAGTTAGTTAGTGCTGCCAGTTTGGTTAATACTGCCATGCTATAACTTAGTACTGCCTGGCTTGGTTGGTGCTGCTCAAAAGTGTTTATCAATGGTGTTGATGCTTGGACTGGGTCAAAGATGCAGTGTGGATTGGATTTGAGGGTACTACATGGAAACTAACAAGTTAGTACTGCCAGGAAAAGTTGGTGCTGCCAGGCATAAAAGTTAGTGCTGCCAGGCAAAAGTTTATGCTGCTTGTTACCGTTACTAATGTTGGTGAACATAACAGATTTTCATTAATTAATTATAACCGTTGAGATATTTCTGCCAACAACTTGCTTATAGGGGTTTATGACTTGAAAATTCTTGATCTTTTCTTCTATAATACTCTTTCTTTAAGATAAAGACTCAAGTTTATTCAGTCGGTCATCTCAAACCCTAAAGCACATCTTTATAAAATCTCAATTAACTCTTCCAAACCCTCATTCTCATAATCGAACATATCCCACACCCTACTCAACCTTTTCAACACATCTATGGCTGATTTGGAATTCGTCGATCAACACAATATGGTCGCTGTGATCAATATAGAGAAAACAGGAGAGAAAATCTTCAGAACATTACCAATGTAGAAGTCAACTAGTCTCAGGAGCATTACTCACTTACATCAAAGTTCGATAACAATACGATAAGTCTCTCACTGCATAAGTCTCCAAACCTGATCTACACAATTTTCACTACTAATATAGCGACATTATGCAGTTTTGAGAGAGAAATTGCTAGTTATCCACAACAGATCAATCCATAAGAGCAATACCAAATTCTCCACTCTATATGTACTTTTGATATCAAGGCAGTAGTATAATATAAGCATTTCACCTAAGAAGTTCTCCTTCACTTAATGAGGTTGTTGGTACTAGCGCTTCTGCCTAACAAATGCAAGCAATTTTTCAAACCGTGCATTGAAGGGATATAGGGTGAACTTATACAAAACAACTTTTCAAAAAAGCCCTCTTTGCGATAGAAGGGGCGCGCTCGTGGTGCGCGTGGAGATCCTGGGGGGGTGGAGGGGGAGGTCATGAGGCGCGAAATGGGGGGGGGGTCGGGGCGGGTGGCGCGAGGGAGTTTTATTAAAAAAAAAAAACCTAAGTTCAAAATCACAGATGGAATGAGTTTTCAACAGATATTGCTTCAGCTGATATATGTTTGGCACAATCAAAAGTTTAACTTTATAAACTTATTCTTTTAATGGTATTTGAGGAACTTAGGATAATCTAAAAAGAAACTTTCTTATGTATCTAAGATTTTTTAATGGTGTATCTGAATAATCAAATTAAGCCTTGTGACCATTTAATGATAGTTTTATATTACACCAGCTCATATTAAAGGTTTATCATCAAACCAGTCCAGGAAAAGGTGTAAATTTTTTAGGAAAATCTCTCACTCATTTGATTCTATGTTGGTAACCACACCAGGGCACCTGAGATTGAAAGGTTCAGAACACCCACTGAACCCCAACAACACCTCCCTTTAAATATGCAATCTACTCAACCTAGTACAGGAGACCAACCCCCTGTGACTGACTCATCATCTAGCCATGACATTACCTAAGACTCTAGGGACTCTTTAGAGGGCACTAATGGGAGTGAAGGGGATCAGATTCAGCCATCCCATGATAGTAATATTTTAGGTGGTCCCACATCTAACAGAGCTAAGGGTAGCATGACCCTAGAGGAGTTATATGTTCTTTGCACTAACTTGTCAAACAAGGTTCTTGCTTTGGAAGCCTCCAAGAATGCTCAGGCTGCATAAATTATTAAATTAAAGGCAAGAATCAAGAAGCTGGAAAAGTAGTGTCACCCAGTAATCTCACACCATAAGGCATGGTTAAGGAGTGTGTCTAGGTTATCTATGAAGAGAAAGTTGGGAAGGAAGGAGTTTGTATCCAAACAGGGGAGGAAAAATGCCAAACTTGGACCAACTTTGGATGACAGTACATTTGATGATCTTGATGCTGATCATGGTATGGACTATATGGACATAGAGGAACCAGTGAATGAGGGGAGGCTAAGTAAAGAGACTGAGGAGTTAAATGTGACACATGATACAGAAGTCTTAGAAAAAAGAGGAAGCAATGAAGAACCAGTTAGTGCTGCTGGTAATACAGGAGTTAGTACTGATGTGCCAGAAGTTAGTACTGCTACTCCAATGACTCCTCCTACTACAACAAGTGTGACACATGATACAGAAGTCTTAGAAAAAGGAGGAAGCAATGAAGAACCAGTTAGTGCTGCTGGTAATACAGGAGTTAGTACTGTTGTACCAGAAGTTAGTACTGCTACTCTAATGACTCCTCCTACTACAACAAGTGTGTTTAAAGATGAAGATATCTTTCTTGTTGATGCTCTGGTAATGTTGGGTGACAAGACAAAGCTGAAAGGAGTGGATATTAAATAAGTTAAAGAATCTGATAGGCCTGAAAGATCTATCTTAACATTAAAGCCACTTCTATTAATAGACCCTAAAGACAAAGATAAAGGGGTTTTGAAAGAATCACCAATAAAGAGAGTTAAGAGAAGTGATTTGGATGCTGCTCGGATTGCTAAAGATGCTGAAGTAACAAGACTAGTATATGAAGAGGAACTAGCAAAATTGGAAAAGGAAAAGGAGGAAAGACAGAGACAAGAACAAGCATCTGTGGACTACATTGCAAATCTGTATGATGAATTTTAAGCCAAGATGGATGCTAGTGAAGAGTTAACTGCTAGACTACAAATGGAAGAAAGAGAGATGTATACAGTTGAAGAAAGATCAAGGTTGTTAGTTGAATATTTTTAAAATAGGAAGAAATAGCTTGCAGCAGAGAGATCAACAGCTATCAGGAACAAACCTCCAATAAGAACTCAACTGAGAAGCCTAATGATGACCTACCTTAAGCATGCAGGTAGATATAAACATGCTCAACTGAACAAAAAGACTCTTGAAGAGATTTAGGCCTTATACATCAAGGAACAAGAAAGCTCTGCAGACTTTGTACCTATTGGGTCTGAGGAGGATGAAAGAATGATTGAAAAGATGAATAAGAAAGCAGCTGGTGTAGTGAGGAGGAGGTTATTGAAGAACCTACTAAAGTTGAAGTCAAGCAAGAAGGAAATACAAAGTGTACCAGAAAAAGGCCAGGTAGAAGACTTAAGATGAAAGCTACAAAGAAGTCTAAAAGGCAAAAGACAGACTCTGATCTTGAAGAGGAAGAGCAACTAATAGCTTTTCTGATGATAGTTCCTGATGACGAAGGAGAAACTGATTATAAAGTTCTAGACAAGAGGTATCCAATTATTGACTAGGAGTCTAAATTTTATCATACTGATAGATATGGAAAACCTCATGACTATTACAGAGTTTTTAGAGCTGATGGAAGTTCAAGATATATCAAGACTTTCACTGAAATGGTTTCAAGGTTTGATAGATTGGACTTCATTGAGTTACATAGTCTAGTGATGAAGAGATTTGAAACATCAACTCCAGAAGGAATTGATCTAATTCTTTGGGGTAGTTTAAGGACTATGTTTGAGGCAAATGCAGAAGATGATCTTTGGAAGAACCAAGAGGAATGGATTCTTAAGAGTTGGAATTTCTATGATAACTGTGGAGTTCATATCTTGGTGCTAGAAGATGGAACTGAGTTTTACATGCTAGCAGAAAGAAGGTATCCACTTACAAAGGAAACTCTTGAGAGGATGTTGGCTTTAAGATTGATAGCTGAATTTGAAAGTGAAGCTGTTTTTGATTTACTTAGATTCATTCAAAAGCAAAATGATGAATCTGGAAGCCATGTGGGAGTGAAAAGGATCTTTAAGTGTTGGTTTCATTACCACACAACAAATGGTCATCAGTTCACCATGTCTAACAGGCATCAAGAACTGGCTAGTCCAGAGTAAATGACTTCTGGTAAAGACTTCTCAAATCTGTTAATGGCTGATAGTTTGCCAAAAACTATAAGGTAATCAACTCACCATGCTTCATAGTAAAGAGTTGGCTAGTCCAAAGCAAACAGATCTTGGTAAAGACATCTCTAATCCATTGATAGTTAATAGTTTACTCAAAACTATATGGTTATCAATGCACCATGTTATTACAATAAAGCATTGGCTATTCTAGAGAAAACGGCTACTGGTAAAGAAATATCAAATCCGTTTATGGCTAGTAGTTTGCCAAAAACTACAAAGCCAACTTAGTTGGTGTAGCTGTGTTGCTGAGTTGCTGAGATGCTGTGATGGTGCCAAAGACTAGAAGTTAAAGAATTTCAAGTTTACAAAGTAATAAAAGTGTTCAAGTTCATCAAAGAGCAGATTAAAGAGTAGCAGTATGTTTGGATACATCCTCCTAGTGTTCAAGAAGCTCAAACTGAAGAAACATGAAGGTTAACAAGTAAACATCATGTTTAGGGGAGGATTGTTGGGTTTTAGAGGTTTCTACAACTTAGTGTTGCTGGTGAAGAATGCTAAAGATTCAAGAAAATAGACTAAGTAGTTAGTACTGTTAGTTATAAATAGTTAGTGCTGCCAGTACATTGTTAGTACTGCCAATATAGTTAATGATGTTAGTAGTAAGTTAGTACTGCTAGCATATAATAGATAGTACTGTTAGGAGATATGCATAAGTTATTATAGGAATATATATGCATTATCTCTTCACATGTTTTGTAAGCCCATTAGGGTTTTCCTTGGTATATAAAAGGAACCATACGACACTAGTTAGAAATATATAAGGTTTCATACACAAGTTTCACAAATATTAATAGTTAGTAATCTATAACCTAGCAGATTAATAGTAATCAATGTTCTATTTTATTCATTGTTCTTCTTAGCAATATAAGTTAGTTTCCGCATAGCTTATATTGTTCATAGTCACTGTTTCTCTTGTTAGTTTGGATCTATCCAGATTGGCTACCACCCTTAATAGGCTAGAAAGATCTATTAAGTCTGGGATCTATATGGTCTCAATCTCATCTATGTCCTTTTTCACATTGTTTGTGGTGGAAGTTTTATTCAAAAGTTTAATGTTTTCCTTCAATTTCTCGTTTGTTGTGTCTTTTGCTTGAAGCTCAGCTTTCAAATTGTTTAATTCAAATAGTTGATCAAATTAAGGTTCAATTTGGTTCCCCAATGTGTTATTTTTTTGAAAAATTTCTTTATTGAGTTGCATTGAAAGTTCAAGAGAAATGCAGTGTTGTTCAAGTTTAGAAAAGCTTTTCGAAAGTCTATTATACTCGTCTTTTTCAACCATGTTGTGTTGTTTGATAAGCTCAACTTTTTAAGTTCCGGACACATTGTTGAACTTTCCACATAATTCACAGAAACATTCATACAAGCATAAGAATTCACATTTCCACCAAGAAGTATTGTTATCCCCATGAAGAATTTCAACAATATTCACACAATATCTTGCGAGAAAATTAATTTTTGCGATCCAAGAGTCGATCGCATTTTCAATTAAAAATTGTTTCCTTTCTTTTGAATTTCACAGCATTGTTTTCGTCTACAAAGACTATTGAACACATCTTCCATCTGGTTAAAAAAACTATTTGTACTATCCGTTCTACCCATCATTCAAAAAGATTTTTTATCAAAAACAATATTAAATACTGTCTTTAAGGTCTCTTTACAAATGAGGAAATTATATCATTTATAAAACATTTTTTAGTGTGGGTTCAAACCCCCATTCCCCTTAGTAAAGCATCAGGCGTAATCTGCTTTTCACCACATTATCAAATCGGCCAAGATGGTATTTAAGCTTTTTAAGGCTTGTATTAACCAGGCTTACCTTAGGAAGTTCCCGAGGAGCCTCAATTTTGACAGGCAAAGAAGCAAATTGGTCAGTATTAGGGTGTGAAGTATGTAACCGAAAAGCTTGTTCATCAGACAGTTCTTGTTGTGGGACAAGACGTTTACCAAAATCTTCAGATAATCGATTTAACTCAGCATAATTAATTGGTTTAATGTTAACTTTCTTTTCTAAGACCATTGCATCACTTTGTTTTAAAAGCATTTTGGATCGACTGTCTTCCTTAAGCATCAAAGTCTCTTCAGAATCAGCAATTGAAATCAAATTGGTTTCCTTAGCAATAACACTACCATCATAAAGCATTGGCCTAATCTGCAGAGCTTTCTTAGGATAGAAAGGATTTTGAAAACCAAGAGCTTGTTTAAGGTTGTTATCATAGAAAACTTGTGGTTTTGTGAGCATATACACAGTTTGCGAGGATTGACCTATTTTATAAACAATATTGTCCAGTTTTTTAACTTTCTTTTGCAAAGCAATTTCTTTATCAATATTATTAGCTTCCTTTTCCTTGGATTCATTTTTGAAAATATTAAATGTTTTTGTTAACAATTCCTTTTCCTTTGATTGTTCAGAAAGAGTTTATTTAAGATAGTTAATTTCTTTTTTAAAATTTGCAAACTGTGCATTTTTCTCCCATAGTATATCATCCATTATAAGCTTTTCTCGAGTACTTAAATCCACATTTTGTCTTTCTTCTAGCAATTTTACCCGTTCTTTATATCTTTCAAGCTCAACAGATAAGGATTCATTGGAAATTAGATTGTCTTTATTGACCTTGTTACAATTAGTTACTTGATTTGACAGTTGTTCAAACACAGATAATATCATGGCATCTTGTTATGTAGAAGAACTTGTATCCTAAACAGCTGCATTTTTTATTTCTAGATACTGAGAATAAGGAATGATATTGCTATCACTTGTTATCTCATTCTCTGGATAATTCACAAGATGAGTTTTTTCAAAATACGGCATCTCTTGCACACTTTGATTTAGCATATCATTATAAGTGTTTTCAAAGTGAGGTACCTCGGAGAGAACATCTGATCCGTAACTAGACAAATTGGCCATAAGAACTGCCTTGGTTGTAGAGAAGTCATCACAGTCAGAATCATAAGCATCCAAATCATCTGCTTGATAAGCTGCATTGTGTGTAATGACCGTCTGTGTAACTGTTCCTTCTGCAACTCCAAGGTCTGCTAAAAATTACAATTCCTCCTCATTCAGAACTTTACCAGATCCTTGTGCTTCAACCAGAAGAACTTTATCCCTAAACCATGTAGCATCCCTTTTCCTCTTTGGCTTTGGGCACTGTATTTCCATGTGACCTTCCCCTTGATAGTTAAAACACTTCACGACCCTTTGTTGACCTGAATTATTCCCACCCGTTCCTAAGATGTTAGCCCTTGTTCTAGATGTACCAGCAGCAAATGAACTTTATCTCCCATGAACTGGTTGAACAGTCACCCTTCCATCATGAATAGTTGCTTGTTGTCTTGGGTTAGGAGAATTCCTTAGTTGATTGTTGGTAGTTGGGAAATGAGATGTGACGACAGTAGACAAAAATGACATCATTTTGTTAATTGCATCAATAAGGTCATCTCCATGCTTAAACATAGGAACTGCTAGACCGGAGTCTATCTGAGGAAATTCAGCAAGATGTGTTTGTTGATTAACTGTAGAGACAGTATATTCAATTTGAGGAACAGATTGTGGTTGTGGACAAGCCTCTTGATGAACTATAGATGAGTAAGCATTTAGATACAGTGCTATCAGATAAGTAATTGCAAGAGGTGTGGATGGATAAGTAGTTGAGTAATGTTGTGTGGGATGAATTGATCCATATTGAGGAAACTGAGATGGTGAAAACTGTTGTGAATACTGAGGATGGTTGTGTGACGTCTAATATGTATTAAAATGAGACCGTGTATTCTGATGACTATCAACAAGTGCAAGAGGATCTTGGTTATGTTTACACATAATACTAACTTCATTAACATGAATCTCATGTTGTTCCAGATAAGCTTTGAGCTAATAGAAGTTAGTTGTATGCAGATCCCTTATAAGTTTAACATCCATCACAAACTTACTCTATTCGGGTGGAAGACTATTCAAGAATTTGGTACTAACTTGGAATTATTGCAGAGACATCTTATAGATGTTCATGTCATTGATGATTTGAGTGAATCGCAAGTAATACTCATGAAGTGATTCCCCCTTGATGTAAGAAAATTTATCGAACGTATCATACAGCCTGCACTCTCTTTCTTGTTTTGTCAATGAAGTACCTTGCATGAGTAGTTGGACTTGTTTCCATAGATCCTTGGCAATACGATGATGATTTACATGAGCATAGAAATCTATGAGGAGTCCTTAAAGAATAATGTTTATAGCTTTAAGATCACAATCAGCTTGAAGTTTCTCAGATGCAAACAATTCAGCATACTTCTTTAATCTGGTAACACCATCAACTTCAATAGAAGGCCAATCGAGTGGATCGTGTTCAACTGATTCTAGTATCATTCTCCCATGCTCTCTGTTTAGCATATAAAGTTCCATTTTGCTTTTCCAGGAATCATATAATGGTTTGTCCAACATTGGTGGACGATTGTCAGTACCAGATAATATCATGTACTCAGCAAGAGTATTTTTTGTACATTTGAAATCATTGAATCCATTTTGATTTGATTTGTGATAAGATGAAAGATGATCATACAGTGATTGGAGGTTGTTATGTTAAACTGAGATTTGATTAATGTGATTGAATTTTTAGAATATACGGGATTTTACAATTCTTGATAAAACCAGGAAAATAAATTTTCACGGGATTTTACAAATCAAAGAACAACCGTATAATTCTCCTAACAAAAGAAGTGTATAGTTCTCCCAAGTAAAGCGTATAAATTTCCTAAGCAAAGTGTATCAATCTCTTAAAGGAAGATGTATAATTCTCCCAGAAAAAATATGTATAACTCGCCTGAAATACACGTATAAATCGCTTGAACACCTTTGAAACTCAAAACATAAAAAACTTAAAAAGACTCACTTTTTGACGTTTTTACCTGATTTTTCTTGAACTTCTTACCTATCTAAGACTATAAGAACCTTAATAACACAAACTTAAATATTTTTGAAACGAAAAATTTGAAATCAAGATTCTTGGTACAAAACCCTTGTTCGAACCAAAAAGACTCAAAAAGATGGAATTTTTGATGGTTTTTCAAAGATTTTCTTGTACAACTAGCCTATACTAAGATAAATAAAGAAGAAAGATGAAAGCTTTATGGTTTTTAAACCCTCAAAAGGTGAAAACCTCTTGAAAAATTCAAACCATATACACGCCTAAGTCGAGTAACAAACGCACACAAAACCTTCACAAACACCCCATGGCTCTTGATACCAATTGAAGGATATCTTAACACACACAAGGTATGGATTCGTTCTAGGGTTTATAGAGAGAAAGAGAGGTGGTTGGATGAACACTTAGTGAGAGAAAGAAAGAAAAGAATATTAGATTACTATGTGAAACAAATGAACAACCAACCCTCTCCAAGGTATAGAGAGGGGTACTTATATGCCTAGCTTGGCCGGCCATGGACCAATTTAAGGGGGTTCCAAGGATCTTTCGTTATCTCTGGGGAACTGTTAATATAGGTCTCTGGTATACAAAGAATTCTGGTCTTGAACTAACCGGATTTTTAGATTTTGATTATGCGGGATGTAAAGACACCTTCAAGAGCACTTCCGTTAGAACTCAATTCTTAAGCGAAAAGTTGGTGAGTTGGTCATCAAAAAAGCAAGACTATACGACGCTATCAACCGCGGAAGCAGAATATGTGTCTCTATCTGCTTGTTGTGCCCAAGTCATTTGGATGAGGACACAGTTAACGAATTATGGCTTTTATTTCAACAAGATTCCTATCTATTGTGATTCGAAATCAGCCATAGCCATATCCTGCAACCCGATCCAACACTCAAGAACCAAACACATTGCTCTCCGCTACCATTTCATAAAGGAGCACGTGGAAAAGGGTACGATTGAACTGTATTTTGTAAAGACTGATTAACAATTGACCGACCTCTTTACCAAAGCCCTTCCAGTTGATAGGTTTAATTATTTGGTTCATCGCATTGGTATGTGCAGTTTGTCTCTACAGGAGCTCGAACGTCTTGAAAAATCATAGTAATTCTTTGTATATATTTATTAAAAAAGAAAAATATAAAAATATAAAACCTATAAAAGCAAAATACAAAATCAAAAAATTTCCAAAATACCAAAAATAATCTTCTCTGACATGTCTCTTCAAATTTTTCTCTATGACTTCTAAGTAAATGTCAGCTTAGGACTCAGTCTCCAAAAAAGGAAAATGTTCACTTATGTACATTTATCCCAAACAATGGGAAGTTCATATCTTCTCGGTCTTGAGAAATGTCATATAAACATTCAAAGTTTTAAATGCTCAAGAGAAGTACTAAGTAAAATAATGTTCAATCAGATATATCTTACATATTTTCCTGTTGAGCACAATTTTTCAAGATATTTTCATCAAAAAGAAATTTCAATATCTTTCAAAATTGTGTGCTCAATAAACTCCCACTCCAAAGTTTCACTCTATTCTATTATTGAGGGGGATTATAATAATTAGTTCATTTCGGCATGCATTCATGTTCTCCCATTGTTTGGTTAGTCTAAAAGTGCATCATCGTACATTAACTTGTAATTTAATTCACTTGGTAAGTCAAAAATTGTCACCACATATGCAATTTCTGATGGTGAGAACAGTGATTAAAATGTGATCAATACGGTTTAATAATATATAAGATCGTGTGAATATAAGTGCGTTCTCGACCTCGCATGTGCAAAACTCTTTCATGCGAGCTTTTTGATGATACAGAAACCTATCAATGTGTTATAAATGATTTCTCGAACACGTTGATTGATTTTTTCAATGGTTTTATGGCTACTATGGAAATACCAAAGACCGACCAACTGTTGTTTCTTACAGTATTATAAGGCGGTTAAGGATAGGTATTTTTTGTTCCATGATCTAGCCAGAATCGAAGGGATCTACCCAGGGACACTCCATTAGATAGAATAGAATTCCTTAGGAATGATTGAAAAAAGGAGTAAAGTGAGATTGAGAAGAATGTTATCCAAGGCATGAGCTATCACTAGAACAAACTCAACATGGTGATAATGAGGACGCGTTGGAATAACATTGAAGGGGTTGAAGAATGAAAAAGAAAAGTATGGATAAAGGGTGAAAAGAAAAAATCCCTCCACACAACCTTAGGCAGAAACCGGGTCAATGCATAATCTATCGGTAATCACAAAGATGATTCTAATATTAAAGACAAGTCATCGTGGACCCAGTGATGCAAAGCATAACCCATCCCAACTACTCAGGCTTCTCTCAAAAGAAGTTTGTTTCATTTCTCATGGATATCAACATGCTTTTATCGGCTTTCTCATTCCGAGATCATTGATATTGAAAAGGTGACAGTCCGCTCTAGCCTCCGATCACTAAATAACAAAAGTGCACTTATAGAGTCTAGAGCCAATAAGATCTATCAAAAATCTCACTAGGAAACAAATTCCAATATACAAAATGTCGTACATCATTATATACAACATTTGGTATCAAAGAGTCCTACGCATTATCCTTATGGTAATTTCTAGAACATTTAGAATGATAATCTTTAGTATTCATATTGATGAATAGAAATCCTTCTAGAGTTAACATCAAACAGCTCTGCGGTAGGTGACTTGCGAGATTCTATATGAATCACACTTGCGTCAACTGGATATTGATTTTGGTCCAGTAAATGAATTGAAGACTCAATTAGAGATATAGTAACTATCTGATTCACTCTTACCGTGTTGTCTGCTTTGAGACGTTCTGGTAATGAGAACAAGTAAGTACGGTGAATCTAATGCAATCGCGTTAGAGGATCTAACACTTTGAGCTAGAAACCTTGTCAAGGAGGTTCTTCTAAATTGAACCTACCTGATCACAGGTACAGTATTTATACTGTAAAACGGTGCTCACAGAACCGGAGGTTAATGTAACCGAACTTAAGATGAATGCCAAAGTCATATTCGTCTATATCTGCTGTTTATCACTAACAATTTTTAGGTATAAGTGACGACGTTACAACCTCATTCTAGCTAAGTCAAGATTCAAGACCTCATGCTCATGATCCATCGACAAAGAAAAATTCATGATGAAAGCTCAAGTACATGACTCAAAGTCTTCCGTAAACTCTGATGTACAAGCACTTCCCCAAAAGAACATCATCAACAAGATTGCCCTACAATGACAATGGTATATCTTTCATATGTGGATCAAGTGATATTTCATCCATCATGTGGTACAAGTAATCATGTCAAAGACAAATGTTTAGGGAGATTGTTAGCAAGCTTTCAAGACAATGAGCATGAGGGTAGAGACATAAGAACGCAAAGCGGAAAAAGATTCAAGGATAAAGATTTTAAGATCTCAAGAGTCAAGATAAAGTCAAGGCTAAAGACCAAGATATCAAGATTAAGTTAAGAGATATCAAGTCAAAGATCAAGATCCAAGATCACAAGCATGTGAAAGGAACGTCATAAGAATTCCCAAGAACACAAGGCTCCAAGATTTATGACGTCACAAGACGTGAAGCCATAAGAGTTATGACCACCCCTTAGGGGGAGATTGTTAGTCGTGTTTTTATGTAAAGTGATGGTCATATATATTCCCGAGCCTTGTATAGAAAAAATGTAGTTTACAAGAATTCATTTAAGCTAATTGGGCCTAGGTGTCGGGCTAAAGCCCATTAGTTCGGTCCATTAAAGGCCCAAACGACCCAACAAAGATTCCTTACTCTTTGTAGTATAAATACAACCCTCCTAGCATGTTAGAAGGGTGTTGGTTCTCATTTTTCTAAGTGTATGAAAGCCTTTTTCTTTCTTTTATTTCTCTCTCTAGTTCTTTCTCTCTTGGTATATGTTTAGTTACACATACCTTTTACCTTTAAAAACAAGTTAAAATAACCAAAAACGGACTTAAAATACCAAAAATATGCTTTTTTGCTAATTGTGTTGTGCAGGAACGGATATCTAAGAAAAGGACGAAAAACAAAGCCAAAACGACAAAACCGGACACAGAATGAAAAGCGTGGTAAAGACAAAGTCAAGACAAAGCCCAAGTCTGAAAAAGTCAACCAAAGTCAACCCCGACAAATCCAAAGTCAAAAAGTGAAGAAAAATAAGTTTAGGGGCCAAAATTGCCAAGTCCCTAACTTTATTTTAATGAGGAAAAGAGAAAATACTTGGCAAGGGTTGGAAACTCCCAACTCTCAAAGAGATAAACACATGGGTTAATCCTGCCAAAACATAAAACTATTAACCACCAAAGACGTGTGATGCAAAGTCCCTCATAACAATGAGGGACTAAACATGTCAAATCCCCAAACGTTTATAAACACATGGACTAATATTGCAATAACATCTCTAACCATGGAGGGCCATTTATGACAAACCCTCAAACTTCACCCTGTGTTTTAAAAACACTGTACATCTCTTCCCCAATTCCCGCCAACATTACAACCCCACCTTTGTCACCTCCCCCCTCCTCGTTTATTGTTCATAAACCTCCAAAACCATCAATCTCCCTCACCCCACACCTACATGGGTCAATGTCCACGCTGGCAATCCCTAGTGCGACTATTGGCTATGGAAATCAAGGGCTTTGATTATTCGGATTGGTGAGCAAGCAAAGACCAAGGGCCAGGATTGCTTTGAGTTTCTACACACACAACAAATAGCTGTTTTGTGTCTACAAAGAAGCACACAAGGAAGAAGACAAGAAGAGAAGGCCAAAGTCCAAACCCTATCTTGTTTCTATAAAAGCTTTTGTAAAGCCATTGTGGCAAAGTGTGTAGTTTTAGTACTCAATCTTAGTTTTTAACTTAGTTTTACTTTCTTGTACTTATAATTCTCTTTTTAAGATTATGAATGATTTTGGCTATGTTTTATTTGTGTTCTAAAGTTTCAAGTTCTTGTTCTTTTAGCTCACTTTTAAGCTTCAAATAAGCAACTTTATAATTTTTTTTTATGTTTTAACCTTTGATACCAGAAGTTAAGAAAAATTAAAAAGAAGAAAAAAGGGGGTTACTGTTTGATAGCAAATGGATGAATGGGCAAAAATGGATGGCTCATTGGGTTCTTAGTTAAGCTTATTTATAAGCTAAGGGTAGGTTAGAGCTTATTTAGGTTCATTTACTCCTGTTTTGAGCAAGGAGTCAAGGTACACTTCTTTTTAAATTTTTGCTTAAAAGTTACTGTAGCATAGCTTATTTTTAGCTTATGTATGTCTTATTGTGCTTATTTGCTTTTGCTTTTTACCTTTTAGTGCTTAACCATTCTTGTTTAATACCTGTCTTTAGAAATGTGTGCTTAAATCAGTGATTAAAAGTGTTAAATTCGTTTTTAAAAAGATAAAGGGGTGTTTGGGTTAAGCCCAAAATGGGTCAAAATGTTAATGTCATGGGTTGGTGTCACTTGGCCATCTTTTGTTGAGTACATTAAGCTCATCTAAGCTTGTCTTTCTCATAGTTGTAAGCAAAAAGTATAGTTTTAAGTTGTGTCAAAGTTAGCTAAAAATTTGTTAAGTCAAAAGACACTTTACACAGCTTATTTGATTAAGCTGTGTAAAGTCCTTTCATATCTTTGTTTTGAGTCCTATTGTGAGTGTCTAAACAAGTTTTCAAAAGTGTTTTGAGTCATTCTTGTACCTAAGTCAAACTGCCAAAAATTTTGGTGTCATCTTTTAGTAAAAGAAAAAGCTCTTTTTCAAAAGCAAAAACCAGCAGGTTTAATTGGTTTCTAGAAAATGAAATTTTAAATATAAGCTCTTTATAAGCCACTTTTAATATGTTTACAATTTATTTTTCATTTTGAGCTTATTTGACAGCTTATTTTAAGCTGTCAAATTAAGCCCATTTTTTGTTCAATTCCCCTGGTGCTAGGGGCTTATTTTCAAGCCCACTTTTTTAGCTTATTAGTTAGTGTCTACACAAGCTTTTGGCTTTTCTAGAAAGCCAATAAGCTCTTTAATACAATCTCTTTGTTTCAGACCTTAGGACCCCCTTTTTGTTGCTTATTTTTAGGCCCAAAAATGTGTCCCTAGGCTTCTGTCTTTCAGCATTTATACCCATTGCTTATTTGATTTTTAGCTTATCTGTCTGTTTTATCTAGCTTATTTGAATGCATAGGGCTTATTTAGGTTAGGGTAGCTAGTCTCTTTTGCTTAACTTCAGTTTCCTTAGCTTATTAGTTTCTTAAGCTCTTGTTAGCTTTGCTTAAGTCCATGTGCCCTTAAGCCTAGTTAAGCATACTGTTTGATTTGATTTAGCCTTTTCCAGCTTATTTAGTTGTTAGATTTTTTATTCATAAGTGCTTATTAGGTGAGGTTAGATACTCCCTTTCAGCTTATTTGTTAAAATGTTAGCTTATTAGTCCAAAAAGCCATAAAGAAAAAGCCATTTTTGCCTTTAAGCTCAATTTAAGCAAACTACCATCAAAAAGCCCTTTTTCCAGCTTATTTATAAGCATTCACAATAAGTTGTAGTTATATAAAATGATTACCTTCATGTGCTTAACAATTTTGGTTAAAAAGTTTTTCTAAAAAAAAAGAAGGAGATAAGAGGAAACCCGGGTGAGCAAGACTCGAACCCGGGTCTCAACCCTCAACACACCCTCCTTTTATAAACACTCCTACCGCTGTGCCCTTGGGTCTTTTCTGTTAGACCCTTGGGCACTTTGGTATATAAGGGAGTTTTTGGCCCTTTAGCTATAAGCTCTTTCCAGCTTATTCTGAGCTTATTCATAAGCTCAATCTCGGGTTTCTTATTTTTCTTAGGATAGTTTTAGGGCAAAGTATTTTAGGTAATTTAGTATTTTAGGTAAATTTTTCAGAATTTTTAAAAATAGTTTAGTATTTTTTATAATTTAATTTCGTTATAAGTTTTAAAAATTCATAAAAAATATAAAAATTATCAAAAAAATATTTTTCTTTTTTAGAAAATTTTCTTTAGTCATATATTTTGTAGGAAAAATGCAAAAATTTTCGTAGGGTCATTTTTGTAACTTTTTGATTTTTAAAGAACGGGGCTCGGGTACGGTTTTTGTCTTGACTCGTTTTTGGGTCAAACGACCTCCGTTTTCAGTCTAGTCTTTTTCATTCTTCATTATTAGTCCCCTAGAGTAGTTTAGAAGTAAAAATTTCTTTGTAGGGTTAATTTTGAAGATTTTAGGTTTTTGACCCCTTGTTCGGGATTCGTGCTCTCGTTTTTCAGCTTAATTTCATAATTTTTAGGTTTTTCTTAATCGTTTTTATTTGTTATTGTTTAACTTAGCTTTCCACACTCTCAAATCATTTCTCTCATTCAAACTCCAATCTTCCGACTGTATCGATTTTTGCAGCACAGCCTCGTTGGGGATAAACGACCCGGGAACATTCTATACTACTTCCTGGTTTTATTGATTTGTGTTGTTTTTAGATTATACTTACTATATATTTTATATTTTATTATATATTATATATAAAGGTGTGGTTTAAAAATTATTAATCAATTTTTGGCGCCGTTGCCGGGGAGGCTGTGATACCGTTTATCGTTACGTTTGGCATTTGTGTTTGAATTTGTGAATATTATCATATATAAAAAAAAAACCCAAAAAGTACAAAAATATTTTCATTTTCTTTTTAGTATAATTATCATTTAAAAACTAAAAAAAGAGGTATTATCATAATAACATTGTCTTTAATTATCAATAAAATTCACAAATTGGTAAAATACCAAAATATAATATTCTCAATTGAGGTATTATCATAATAACTTCCGGTGAACTTGTTGGTTCCCAACTCGAACAAAAGATTTAAAAACTTGCCTTCTGTGTCGCTTGCGAGGTACGGTTCACCTTTTAAAAGATAAACAAACTCTAAGAGGGGTATAAGGCGGGTTGTTCCTAGGAACTACGACCCTAAAGGAAAAAGGTTTTTAATAGCTTAGCGCTTTCCTATTCCTCCGCTCCTTTGTGCGTTTTTCTTTTTGAAGAGTTAAAGAACCTATAACCTTATCCGTGAAGCTATTTTTCATAACTCTTAAAGAGCTTAAAGTCTCATGAGCGATTTAAAGTTCTTCTTCCTTTTGGAAGCCTTCAAGCGAATGTCCTTGATCAGCATGCTTCCTTCAATATCCTGATTGATTATGGCCTCCTCTAAGTTATACTTAAGTTTTAGGCAATAAAAAATACCTAACATCACAACAAAGTATAAAGAAGATGGCAGAAGCTACCAGATACTTCGAAATCCTTACAAAGACTACCAGAGACTTCAAAAGCCTTACAAAGGCTACCAAAGGGTTTGAAAGCCTTATAAAGCATACTAGAGGCTTCAAGAACTTACAAAGCTTACCATAATAAAAAAAGGGAAAAACTAAACCCTATATTTCCCTTAATA
>BQNB010113292.1:0-18531 GCA_026074375.1 Tanacetum coccineum
CAAATAAATCTTATATATATATGATGTGTGTGACGTCAACATGACATCACCTCACATGCCTGATAATTAAATAAAATTGTATCATGTGATGGGGCACTAGGCCATGGAGAACAAATAGAAATACAACACGTGGCAGGAAAAAATTTGTAACTCATTTCATTTACATTGCAATGATCTAAGGACGAGAATTGGCGTAAGTTTTAACCAGCAAAAGAAGTCTACGTGGAGTTTTAAGATTAGTAGATTGGATTATTTATTCGCTGGCCAAAGCAATTTGATTGGTGTATCTCTTCTGCAATACGAGGTGGTTCTTTGAGTACTAATGATTGGTACAATCATTGAGTCGGTGTGGGTAAATTTACACAAACAACCCCTGGACTTGGCTATAAAAGAGACTCGCTGCCCTCAATTTGAAAACATTAGGAATTAGATTTTTAAAAGTTTTACTCTTTAGTTTTTTTTAGCTTATTCTCAAGTTTAGCTTATTTGTAATTCTGAGCTTATTTGTAAAAGCTGTTTCAACAGCTTATTTTGGATATTGTAAGATCTTTACTGCTTAATGAAGATGTTGTGTTATAAAATGCTTATTGTCTTGTTTAAACTTTGTTCCAAGCTATTCTTAGAATAAGCTCTCCTATCTCTTGAGCTTATTATCTGGCTTATTCATAATTTCTTTTCGGTTTTAAGGGTTTAAATCAAATAAGCTTTTCATAAGCTTAAAGGATTCACACTTTTAAATCCTAAACAAGTTTTGAACTAAAGTTTTTATAATAAGCTAAGAAAGAGCTTATTTTGATTTTTAAGCTCTTTATTGTTTCAAAAGCTCTTTGTTAGTTCTGATAAGCTTGTTATTAGTTTATTGGATTTCATTCGAGCTTAGATAGATTACATAAGCCTTCGTTTTAAGCATATTTGGTTGAGGTTTTGTCGATAAAGCTTTTTAGCTTATTTCATTCCAAATTTATTTGGCTTATTGATTCGGTTTAGCTTAAATTTTCATTTGGCTTATTTGTTTTATCTTTTTGATTAGTTAATTAGATTAATTAAGTTTTGTTTGCTTAGATTTTATTCAAAATGAAGATGTGTTAGCTTATGTTAAGGTTTAGTACTTATTAGATTAAAGTTTGGTTGCTAGCTTGTGGTATTTGTAGTCCTTAATCAAATTTATGTGACTCATTGATTTGATTGAAGTGCTCATTTTGTTTTACGCTTATTTCGTAGCAAAAATTTAGATCTCGTTTTAGCTTAATAAATCTCTTTAAGTTGTGAGGATAAAAGCTAATTTCTAGTTGCTTATTAGTCTTTCATGCTTATTAACTTGATTTGGGATCTCTTGCTTGCTTAATTCATTTTCGGCTTATTAAGTAGTATTAAGTGCAAATTAAGTTTGTTCTAGTTTTCTTTTGAAACCTCTCGGCCCAAATTTGATGGATCCATTATATTGTGTTTGTGTTGCACCTGGGCCTGCGTCTAATTTCTGCTTGTGGGCTTGTATTGTTTTAATTAGGTTGTGTTTAGTGTTTGGGTCTGCATTTGGTTTGTGAATATAATTGATGGGCTTTGTAGTTTAATATAACAGATTTAGTGAAAATTAGAAATCGTAATAAACTGTTTTGTTTTAACAATTTGTTATGTTTGTGTTGTTTTTGGTACCGGTCAACTCATGAGGCGTGGAGCTTAAGGATTTAATAAGCTAGATAGAATTTGAATATTTTCTTTAGCTTATTAAATCGGGTGGTTATCGTTTACTTGCGGCTCTTCAATTCGGTTCAATTTTCTATCCTTTTTCAATTGATTAGTATAGCTTATTTTAAAAAATGTTTTACTTTGTTTTTTAATCATTATGATTACGATTATTTTAATTAGTGCTCGTTAAGAAATTTAGGGTTTTTGACCTCCGTTTAGGGGTCCCGTTTTGCGTTTTTAGTTAAATTTTGATTTCCCGTTATTTGTCTTCATGCTTAATTGTTAGAGTTTGTTAATTTTAATTTTTAAAAGTAGATAATCAAATCAACTTTTGTTTCCAATTCAAATCATTGTCCGAACATCAAACGTGGTTTCAATTTCACAAGTCGTTGGGGGATAACGACCTGGGAATCATACTTCCCGGTTTATATACGTATTATATTATATATATTTGTGAAGATTTTCCTTTTTACCTTTGTCCTCAAGGGTAATTTGGTAATTTTTCATCATATATTATATTTTATAATTACGTATATATAGATTCTGATGAATCAATTTTTGGCGCCGTTGCCGGGGAATTGTGATTAAGATTCTCTCGTTTGAAGTTTGTTGATCGTGATTTGAAGACCCAAAAGTTAGTGCTGTTCATTAACTTTAATGAAAAATATGCTAAGTAGTTAGTGCTGCTAGTATAAAGTTAGTACTGGTAGTTCACAGTTACTACTGCTAGTATATATTAGTACTGCTAGTATAAAGTTAGTACTGCTAGTGTAAAGTTAGTACTGCTGGTGAAGATTGAAGAAAATATTCTAAGTAGTTACTACTGCTTGTACACAGTTAATGCTGCTGGTGTATAAGTTACTACTGCTGGTGCTAAGTTAATGCTGCTAGTACAAAAGTTACAACTGCTCAAAGATTAAGACTGCTGAAAGAGTTTCTACTGTCAGAAGAGAATGGATAAAGACAGAAGAAAGGATAAAGATTGATTGGAGATCAAGATTACTTACGTGATAAGTATTAGTTATTTATAGAATAGATCATAGAGAATATTCTAAGTTTTAGGAATATATTGTAAATCGACTAGGACTCCTTGGTGTATAAAAGGAGGTCATAGGGCATAGAGTTTTGTATCTGTATCAAATCCAAATGAGTCATTCATAGAGTTATCATAGCTTCAAGGTTTTGTAACCCTAATACTAGGAGAGTATTCATATTATTTGTAATAATAATATTGGAGCTTTTATTGTTTGTTGAATTGTGTGTTCATAGAATTATGTTCATAGAGTTACTATTTCATTAAGAATTCTTCTTATTGATTAAAGATTAGATTCCGCATAATCTTTAATATATTCAACAAAGTTTCTACTATAGTTGTGTTAGATTTATCTAGCATAACAAAACCTTAACAAGCATAAGGAATTAAAGATCTATTGAAGTGGGATTAACAAGTGGTATGAGAGCTTATTGAGAAGCTTTGAATAAAAAGAACATGTTTAAATACACAAGATCTCTTTGCTAGAAGATATGGATTCAGAATCTGCACATATGGTGGCTGCATCTAAGGTTCCATTGCTCAAACCTAGTGAGTTTGAGTTATGGAGGATGAGAATAGAACAATACATCCAGATGATTGACAATTATCTATGGGAGGTCATAGAGAATGGAAACACTGCACCAAAAACAACAGTTATGGAAGGTGTTCCCTCATGCTATATAAGGTCTTAGAATCTGTGCTAACAATTCTCCCTAAACTTTTCTTAATCATGAATACTTAGTACCTGGAATGGAGTTGTAACGTCGTCACTTATACCTGAAAAATTGATTAGTGATAAACACAAATTATAGATGAATATGGCTTTGTCATTCGTCTTGATTTCGGTTACATTACCTCAGATCCGCGAGGACGGTTTTACAGTAGAACTACTAACCTGTGATTAGGTAGTTTTAAATTTAGAAGTACCACCCAGACAGGGTTACCATCGTCAAAGTATGAGATCTTAAACACGAGTTGCGATAGTATTCCCTTACGTTGCTTGTACTCATTTACCGGAAAACCATCTCAAAATAGACATCACGTAAGAGTGAATCAGAAAGCATACAATCTTTCTAATTGATCCATCAATTCATATACTGTACCATAATCGATATCCAGTGGAACACAACTTGATTCAATTAGAATCTCGCAAGTCACCTACCAAGAGCTTTTTACTGTTTGCTCAAGAATGATTTTCCATCATCACTAAGAAGTACTAAAAGAGTGAACACTCTGATGTTCTGGTAATTATCACAAGGATAATGCGTAGGACTTATTGATACCAAATGTTATATAATGATGTATGACATTTTGTATATTAGTATTTGTGTCCTAGTGAGATATTTGATGTTTCTCGTTGGCTCTAGACTCTATAAGTGCACATTAGTATATTGGTTATCAGAGGGATGGAGCGGCACTGCCACCTTTTTCAATATCAATCGTAACTCAGCTGAGAAATCTAGATAGAACATGTTGATCTCCATGGAAATTAACAGAAAATCTTTTGAGAGATTCTGAGTGGTCTAGGGAGGGTTGGTACCAGCATCACTGGGTCCATGATGTCAGCCACAATATCAGAAACATCTTATGATGATTACCTGAAAGATTAAGTATGTACTCTGATTCTTTCTAGTATTGTAAGTAGGCATCTTTACTTTATCACCTAATACCCAATACGATTAATACTATTCATTCTACAGCCCCCCTTCAGTGCATACCGATGAACTTCATGACTAGTACCTTTTGGGTTTTGTTTCCAGCACTAGCTCCAGTCTCAGTCGGCACTATACCCTTATTACTTACTTTACTCCTTATTTTTCAATCATACCTAGGACTACTACTCTATCTAATGGAGTGTTCCTGGGTAGACCCCTTCGGATACAGGCTGATCATGGAATGAATATACCTAACCTTAACCACCTTATAACTCCTTGAGAAACAACAGTTGTTCGGTCTTTGTGTATTGCCATGAAGATCCATAAAACCACTTAATAAAAAATCAATCAACGTGTCTGAGAAATCATTTAAGACACATTGAGTGTATTCCGAGTACCAAAAGCACCCCTACACATATGCACCATATATGAAGAGATTTTGTCACATGCGAGGTTTGGGAACGCACTTATAGATTGAAGATCATATCTGTTATTAATTCGTATTGATCACATTTTAATCACTATTCCTCCCCTTAAAAATTGCGTATGTGTTTACAATTTTTGATAATTAGTGAATTAAAAACAAGTTAATGTCCAGAATTCACATGAGCCTAACTAAGTCTTGAGAGAACAGATGATGCAGACTGACTCATATTATTTAAACTCTCCCATAATTATAGAATATGAGTGTGAAAACATAGGGAGGGAGATTGTGAGCACACAATCTTGAAGAATTTGAATTTTCTTTTTGAAAATATCATGAAATTTTGTGCCTCAACAGAAAATATATGAATTATATCTTATTTACCATCATTTCCTTAGTACTTCTCTGATCATGTCCAAAACTTAGAATGTTATAAGACTTTGCTCAAGACCGAGAAGAAATGAGAACTACCGTTGTTTTAGATAAATTGAACAAAATTACAGTTTCCTTTCCTTTAGGGCCCGAGTCCCCTAGGTTGACATTTACTTAGGAAGTCGTAGAGAAAAGAGTGAAAGGACATGTTTTGAAAGCATTTAAAACTCATCAGCTCAAACTTAAAATATTTATTCAGCCCCTGCTAATAAATAAACAACATTTCTAGGTGCCGCAAATGTTATCTATTGTCGAGGAGACATGTCGGAGTAAGAAAAATTTTTGTATTTTTGGAATTTTCTGATTTTGTATTTTGCTTTTATAGGTTTTATATTTTTGTATTTTCTTTTTCTTGGTTTTATATTTTTGTATTTTTTTTTTCAAAAAATATTTATAAGTCAAAATAAAGAGAAAGATCAAAAATATTTACAGGTCGATGTCTCCATCAGCAGTGATAGTTGTTGCTAGAGTTGAAGTAGATGAAGTTGAATCTCGTTGTTATTGACGCTTATTAGATGCATCAGCAGTAGTAACAACGGAAGACTTTGAAACAATGTGATTTTCTCCATTTGAATACTTCCTCGAACAAATGACCGAATAGACTTTCCAACTCTATCATCGACGTCATGACTATCATATCTACTGATGTGAAAACAAGAAGATTTCTCTTCTTTTTAAGGTAAAGCGCACTAAAGCGTACACTTCCCTTTTATCTGAAGCTCAGGTTATGCACTAAAGTGTACATAAGCCATTGGCCTGGAGATTAGAGAACAAGAATCGCATAGATAAAAGTATGCTGTTTCCTTAGTCTTGATAACATGCCAATAAGAGAAGTAGAAATCGGAAACCCTTTGCTTGAAGGTTCCGATGGATTAGAAGTACTTGCATTGTCACACACAGATTTTTCAGACTTATTCTCGGTGTTACTGGATGCAGTTAATTTTCCACACATGGCAAAAATTCTTCCAGTTGGAATCTACCTAAGACAAGCTCTAGGTTTGCTAGGCCTAGATGAAGCAAGACTTCCTTTGGACCCTAACTCCTTCGATTTTTTGGCGTTTGCCTTATGTTTCTTTTGATTTTCTACGTAAATGAAACATTGGCCACATTGGTTATCACACGAGAATTTATGTATATTCACAAATAAAGCACACAGACCCATGGATCGAACAGTAACTAAGCATTGCTTACACATAACACAAACAATAATGGATTTAGCATTTATGAATGTGTGCAATGCGTAATGATTATTACAGTCAGATGACATTGTTTGCTTTTGTTTCTTAGGAATTTGGGAATTCCTATGGTTTTCTTCTATTTTCTCGACGTTATTCGAGAGGCAGCTACTCTTAGACTTAGATAGAACCCTATCATTATTAGAATTGCTCCTAGGGTGCGGTCTTCTAGTCTTAGTAGTGTTGTTTACTCTGGTAGAAGAAAAACCGTTTGAGTCAAAATTAGCTTGTTGCTTATGAATAACATTTGGTTCAGAAACAGTGATTGGTTTTATCCTAACGCTTGTTTTAACGGGGTTATTGAGATTATGAACAACATATATACCAAAAGTAGGACATATAAGGATTTAGGCCTAAGATTCTAGGGTAAACGCATACCAGTTTGCACAACTTTTAATTCTCGTGTGGAAGGTGCCGAGTTTGAAGTGACTGGTTTAGACAAAGCATTCGTCTTATCAACTTTGGGGAGAACCGAGGATTTTAGAAAGGGAGTGACAGAATAGAGTTTTGATCCAGAAGAAGAAGAAGGTGGTTTCCC
This sequence comes from Tanacetum coccineum, assembly GCA_026074375.1. Lineage (NCBI taxonomy): Eukaryota > Viridiplantae > Streptophyta > Magnoliopsida > Asterales > Asteraceae > Tanacetum > Tanacetum coccineum. The sequence goes on from BQNB010113292.1 coordinate 7,004, forward strand.
CAAGATTGATTGCTTTGTAAACATAGTATTCATTCTCGTACCTTTTGTGGTGCCTTTTGGTTTATAAACCTTATCAAATAACTGGGCTCTTAGCTTAGCATTTTCATAGATGGTGTCATACAATTGTTTTTGCAAAGAGTCGATTATTGATTTGGTCTAAGCATGTGTCACTTTGATAGAATCAAACAGGTTCTTGTATGTTGTCTTAATATGTTCATTTTCTTTTGCATACCTACGAACCTGGAATTCTAGTGGCACGTTCTTATCTTTAAGTTTCTGAGACACCGGATCAAGGGTATTTGATGCACATAGAGTATCACTGCTGTTACCCTTGAGATCTCCCAACTAAGCTTGCAACCGTTCGATCTTTTGTTGCATGTCATTATAAGCTTTATCATACGAAATCTTGTCATATTTGCATTCTTTACATTTTGTGTACCAATTATTCCAAATAACACGTATTCTTTTTCCGTTATAAAATAATACAAATTCAAGTTTTATCTTTCATACATCGAAGCTCAGTTTTAGCGAATCAGTATACTGCACTTCGTGAGTAAGCATATTAAATATATCATGATCGTAACAATTTTCATCTTTGGGTACCTCAGTTGATCCATCTGAGTCATAGACGGGAGCATTGTCAGACTGAGATCCAGACGAGGAACTTGCTGCAATGCATCTCTAAAGTGGCAGTTTACTTTTACTCTCTCAGTTTACTTCATAATCATCTGCCGCAGCCATGAACTCATATTCCTCTGAGGTTGCATTGGATCCACAGCTTCTTCCTCTCGAGCAAATCAGAGCATCAGTTACTGAAGATAAGCCGCATCCCGTTTTCTTGGCTTTACTGTGGCACTTAACAGGCATAAGACCCTCTCCTCGACAGTTTGTAAACCTAATCGTATTACCATTTATACATACCAATACCTCATCCGGTGCTTGTAACAATATTTCCATCCCATACTATTTAAACAATTTTCTGAAACACACTAAGCGCATTCGAATTTTAACCTTCTGAAATACCCTGATTCTGAACCCAGGTTAATATTTTACCAACCTCATTCCCATCATTCTGCACAGCATTTTGTCTCACCTGATTTCCAACATTGTCATCAACCATTTGCATTTTGATGTCTTGCACGTGTTCCAAGCTTTTGTGCAATTTGACTAATGCGGGGAATTAAAGAGAACATCCTTAGGATAGTATTTTTGTTGGAATGTTGTCAGTATTGAATGCATTAGCCATTACAGCAAGTGCCTAGATCATTTCAGTGTGTGGGGATCTGAAACTATCTTCGAGATTTTGCATTGGTTTGTGCATGTAGTTCTTGTATGAATGAAGGTTGTTAGACCGAAAGTGTTGGTTGTGGGTTGTGTATATTGTAAGAGGTAATATGAGATAGATTGATCTGGGTGTAGAAACGGTGTCAGAGTAGTTGCCATAACTGCCGAAAGGATCATGTGTGTTTGTGTCATTGTGCCTCTAATAGCATTGATGTCTTGTTGATATCGTACATTGCAAAAGAAGATGTGAAATGATATGCAGATCTTATATAGGTAAAATGAATTGTTTGTTGTGGATAAATACATTAATGTTCACAGGGATATATACAAGTCTTAGATTTAAACCGAGAAAAGAATTGAATCTTTCGTGGGATTTTACAAAATCAAGAAGAAACCGTGAAACAATGATTAATTGTTTTTGTTGAAATCTTTGTTGTCGTCGAAGTACGTGAGCTTTTGAAAACGATTGTTGAGCTAAAAGGACTAACGGTTACCACACTTTTGTTAACGAAGGACTAAGAGTAAAAATTCTTATAAAACTATATGTTAAATAAACAATTTGAAAAATAAAATAAAAACTAAAAAGAAATTTTGAAAATAAAGTTAAAATTGAAATTTTCAAACAAGGATAAAAAAACAAGGATGATGGAAAGTGAAAGGTTAAAATCAACAATGTTCCTAAAATTAAAGACGAAATGTAAATTGTCACATTAAAAACAAAGGGCCTATAATGGAAAACCTTTTAGAAAACAAAGGTTAAAAGTGAAAAATTAAAATTTTAAAGAATATTAAAAAATGAAACTCTTGCACGTGACATCGTCTTCTTCATTCAAATTTAGCAAAAATGATAACGATTTATATTTTGATCTCGCAGAGTCATACGGTTATCGTCGGTGAAAACAGAATATACCACGATGATCGAAAGAGGATCACGATCCCAATGGTATATGTTATAAGTCCCGTAGTTAACCGATACTCGAAACTGAAAAAAACCCAAAATTACTTAAAACTTGTATATTATGCTTTAGAAGAGTTGCTAATTCGTTTTCTTAAAAGGAAGATGCGAATTCGTTTGTAAGTAAACTGCAGTTGGTTGAATGAATGAACTAGATTTCGTATGATGAATGAATAGAGAATTCCGTAACCATGAAAGCATGCGAGTCCGGTTGACAAAGATTTGCGAAGTTCGGTTAATGAGATGAGTTAGCGATTAAGGTCACCAAAAGAAACTGCGTAACCGGTGAGGACCTTCAACAATTGTACAAACTCTATGTCTTTGTCTCAACCTAAGCAACAAAACTTTATCGTACCTTGTTAGCCCATAAAACTAGGATCTGTCTCTTGATGTTACAAACATGTGGACCAGTGGCGAGCCAGGATCTTGGTATATAAGGGGCAAAAAAAATTTCTCCAAAAACCGCTCCAAAAACGCAGCTTAAGTAGCGTATTTAGCAGTTTTTTAATCAGTTTTTTAGCACTCTTTTAGCATTTCTTAGCATAATTTTTAGTAGCTTTTCAATAGCTTTTTGAAAATCTAAGCAGCCTTATACGGGGGCAAATTGAGAATTTAGGATAGGGGCAAGCTAAAAATAAGGCCATAAAAAATACAATTTTTACACTAGAAAAAAAAAAAATTCGCCATTTATACGGGGGCAACGCCCCCCTACCTAGTACATGTATCCGACCCCTGGTGTGGACCACCCAGAAATAACAAACCCAAGAAATCAAGCAGGTAATAAGCTTTTAAACTAAATAAAGCTAGAATATAGCTTTTTCACCACAAGAATAAGCTACGATAAAGGAAAAATAAAACTGTTTACCACAACATAAACCACGTGAATTGTTACAAATAAGCTCGTGTAAGCTTGAAAATAACGTACGACCAATAAGTTCGAAATAAGATTTGAAAACCAATAGACCCGCTAGCTTTAGAAAAAAATTTCAAAACACAACCAATGTTGTTCCCTTTTTTATCACACCCAAACCACACAGTTTGTTATTGATAGTTTCAAAAAAAAATGAGCCAGGTTGAGCTGGTATTAAGAGAAAGATAGTCAAAGCGATGAAAGGATACGTTTTTTTCATATAAAGAAAATAAAGAACGAGAGCAAACTGAAAAACAAGAAAGTGGTAGCCACCTATTTATAAAGAAAAACACTGGTTTCCAAGTCTGTTTAGCTAAGAAAAGAAATACGCCGAAAAATGAATAAGCTCAAATAAGTACAAAAAAAGAGAAAGATATAAAAGTACAAAAAATAAGCCGACTAGTAAATAAGTTTTAATAAGCCGAATCAAAAAGCTTGAAAAAGCTCACAACAACAAAACCACTAAACCCAACCTAGGCTCTTGATACCACTTGTTGTATGATATCATTTCATCATCAAAAACACAAAATAAGAGAAAAGATATTTTAGAGAGAGAAAGAACTAGAGAGAAATAAAGAGAGAAAAAAGATGGTTACTTGCACTAGAAAGAAATGAGAAGCAACACCCTCTCCACACTTGTAGAGGGCCTTTAAACTAGTACATAGAGAGAGACCAAGCCTTGTGGTCTTTTCTATGTTGTCAATGGTCCGTAACAAAGACCAAGATCAGAATGGCTTTAAGCCCGACAACTAGGCCCTATTAGCTTAAGAGAGATTCTCGTAAACTACTTTTTCAATCAAGGCTCGAAATTATAATGACTACCACATACTAAAACCCGGCTATGACCATTCTACTTCTCACTCTCTACAATGATTCATACCCACCCTTCATTTCTCTCTCTATGTTGCCCTTATAGTCACATGAGTATAACATGATTTGTGATATCATCAATTGGTATCAGTCGCCATGGGATGATTGTATGAGTTTGTGTGCGTTTTTTCAAGATCAAACATACGGTTTTTGTAGTTTAAAAAAGAGTTTGTACATCATTTTTATAAAACCAGAATTTTTATTGTTAAAAAGCTTAAAGTTTGTGTTTTTATGATGTATCTAGCCTAGATATAATTAGTTGTACAAAAGGTTTTGATCAAAAACGTTAAAAAGTATGGTTTTTAAGTGATTTAAAATTGTTTTCCCGGAAAATTTTTGAATACTACGTGAATATGTAATGGAACACCCAGGAATATGTGTTGCCATACTACGGTATATGTAATAGTTCTCAAAAATATTTATTAGTTTATCTTATCTTCGGTTTTATGTTTTGACTTTATTCTGCGGAATAAGTTTCTTACATGTGGTTTCTTTCTGCAGTTTATGTAATTTAAAGGAAACAAAACTCTGCCAAAAATTTCTTGTTTCTGTAAAATATGTCATTTAGTGTTTCTGCGAAATATGTTTAAGATTGTTTCTGCGGAATAGGTCACAGCGGAATAAGTAAGCTTACAGGTTGTTCAAGTCTGCGGTTTATGTCATTTTAAGGAAACAAACTCTGCCAAAATTTACATTATCTTGCGGAATATGTTCTAAGGTTGTTTCTGCGGAATAAGCATCAATTTTTTCTGCGGAATAAGCACAAACTCTTTCTGCGGAATAAGCATCATTTGTTTCTGTGGAATAATCGCTAGGTTATTTCCGAGGAATATGTACAATTTTAACAAAAAGTTATTTCAACGGTTTGTCTTGTTTTAGTAAAATCCCATGAAATACTTATTCATTCTCTCGGTTTAATCAAGATTAGTAAAATCCCGTGAAATAACAAAGACATAATCACTTATAACAACAACACTTCAACACAATTCTCATTAATCACTGAATCGATCTAATAATTTCATTTCACATTTCAAGTAATTCAAAATGAGTCTATCATTAGCAGAAAATGTCATTGTTACCGGGGCTGATAACCGTCCTCCCATGCTTAATAAGACCAATGACAGTTCATGGGAAAGTCGTATGCTGTTATACATCAAAGGCAAGGAACATGGCAAGTTACTTGTTGATTCAGTTCTCAACGGACCTTTCAAGTACAGAACAATTGTAGAACCTGGAAATGAAAATACTCCAGCAACGGTCAGAGCATGAACATACACTGATCTCACAGATGAAGAAAAGATTCGTAAATCAGTTGATATCAAGGCAACACACCAAGGTTTACCTCAAGACATTTACAACTTGGTCAATCATAATGAACATGCAAAGCAGATCTAGGATAGAGTCAAACTACTCATTTAAGGTTCAAAGTTATCATTGCAAGAACGTGAGTCTAAGTTATACGATGACTTTGATATGTTTACTTCTTCACCAGGAGAGTCAATCCATTCATACTACATGCAGTTTGCACAACTGATCAATGATATGCATATAATTGGAATGATAATGCAACCACTTCAAGTCAACACAAAGTTTGTCAATCATCTTCAACTGAATGGAGCAAATTGTTATGTCCACGGATACAGTTAGCAAATATATTAATACCACTAACTTTGATTTGTGTATGCTACATCTAAGGCAACATTAAGCTCACTCAAATGAAGTACGTTACTGAAAAAGGTATCTGGAACATCCTTAGTTGGCTAATTCTCCATCGTGTGTTTGAACCCGACTCAGTAAATTAACCATTGCTGTCCACATTGCTACTTAACAATACTATACACCTCCACACACAAAGTTCAGTAAGATACACCAATGGTAGCAGCAATAACAATATAACATAAGTTGTTATTCACTCTCTAGTTGATCATCAACTACCATATCAAGCACGCATGTTTGAAACAATCATATCACAGCACATGTGATTCACCAATCATCATAACCATCTTTTCTGGAGTTGGATTCCAGACTGCTAGTGGTGTGTGCCGGTTTTTTTGTGTTTTTGTTTGTTTTGTTTTTTGTTTTGTGTGTTGTTTTGGTGTAGTTGGTCCCACGTTTAACCCTTTTTGATGTCCCATAGCCAGTTTGAACAAGGCAATGGCGTTTCTAAGCACAACATTTGCTTCTCCGGTTCCCACAAAACAAACAATTATTGAGAACCACGTCTAATCTAAAGAAACCAAGTCAACAATTCAAGATGGAAAGAGTACCGTGAAACAGTTTAGGAGACAGACACAAGGTATTCTAATCAATGGGGTAAGGAACATGCAACACATCACGGAGCTAAAAAGAATAGGTGCCTGCAGGTCAGCAAAGGTGGTATAAGTTGATTAAAATAGTCAAAGGAATCATTTTACTAGAAAGTGCACCAAACCAAAACGGCCTAAGAATTCATCATGGTTTAAGGAAAAGATGTTACCGACTAAAGCTTTGGAGTCAGGAGCTTATTTGGATCAAATGTTTGGATTTCAAGCAGATAATGGGGATACAAAACACAATTACGAAGCATCTCAAAAAATCCATCTCTAGCAGCTTTTCAGCAAATGGATGATCTTGATGCTTTTGATTCTAATTGTGATGATGCACCCTCAACTAAGGCAATTCTCATGGCCAATCTTTCATCCTATGACTCAGATGCTCTTTAGAGGTACCACTTCATGACACAAACATAGAAAATGATATGAGTTATCAAAGTGTGCAAGAGACACACTGTTCTAAACAACCATTTTTTGATAATAAACAGAAGTTGACATAACAAGTGATAGTAATATCATTTCTTATGAACAATATTTGCACAAAACTAAAAATCTGTTTGTTCAAGATACTAGTTCTCCTGCATAACAAGATGAACTATTAATGTCTTTCATTGAAGAAATGTCTAGTCAAGTTGCTAAGTGCAATAAGGTGCAGCATGAGAATAAACTTGCAAATGAAACCTTAACTGCCGAGCTTGAAAGATATAAAGAACAAGTAAAAAACTTTGAACAAAGATAAAAGTTTGATTTAAATGATAGAGAAAAGTATATTGATGGTCAATTAAGACAGGTAATTATTAACAGAAAAGCAAAGATTGAAGATTTAAAAAAATAAATACACTCATTAAAACTACAACTCAATGCAACTATTGAAAGTCATAAGACTTTATCAACAACAGTTGAATGTTTGAAAAAGGAGTCAAAGCAAAAGTAAGATAAATATCTTGATGAAGTCATTTATTTACAAAAGAAAAATAAAGCTTTAGACAATGTGGTTTACAAAATGGTTCAGTCAACGTAAACGATGCATATGTTAACAAAACCTCAAGCTTTTTATGATGAAAGTCACAAAATAGAACTTGGTTATCAAAATCCTTTTTATCTCTCTCAACCTCGAAGGAAAGTACCTGCTTTATATGATGGCAATACTATTGTTAAGCAACATGATGCTTTGTTTGCACCTAACACCGAGGAAACCTTAAATTTAGCTGAAGAGAGTAGGTTAAAAATGCTAGCAAACAAACGACCAAAGGCATAAAAGCACAAGAAAAAGTTTAATTTTACCCAATGTATTAATTAAGTGGCGTGAAATAAACGATTTGAGCATTTTGTTAAGCATTTTAGTTCCTAAAAAACAACGACTGCAGAACATGCAATTTGGTTTACTCTATTACATAACTGATATATGAAAAACCACCAGTACCATCTGTAACAGTACAAAAAAGGAAATTCTCATGAACTTCGTAACAATCAGTTTTGTGTAAAAGATATTTATTCCCAAAATGAAAGAGCAGTAAATACGTTTTAATGAAACTAAATAACCTTTCATACCAAAATAACTAGAAATACGAATAGGATATTACGGGTTAGAACTATAAAATGGGCTTTTAAAAAAGACGTCAAACATTTTTCTTAAACTTTGAAAGAATATTTTCAAATGTTTGAAAACGGTCTTTACATAGAACTCAAAGACATGAAAGCTATTTTTAATCAAATGGAAACCAAGGTTGCCAAATGTTCTATACATAAGAAGTATTTTGAGATTGAGAAAAAGGAATTAACCCTTGCATATTGATGTCTTTTTTGAGCATAATATCTTCAAGATGTTGTAAATGTTATATTGCATGTTGATGTTCATATGTGTTAACTGCTAATAAAACTTGTCTGTAATTGCAAATCTTGCATGGAATTAATTGAAAATGTGAAAATGAACATTTAATGGAGCTTCTATCTCTCCAAGAACTTGTGTCAGTTCTGCTGTTAATTCTAAAGCTTCCATAAATGATTATGAAATCCCATGGAACAAATTTCTTAGATGAATACAAGATAATTATGAAACTTACAGACTGAGCTTGAACAAAAAGAATCATATGATATGAAAAAGCTGATTACAACGAACTTTTGAAACAATATTTACGACTTTAAAATCAGGTGTATTCTCTTATGACATAAAATTACAACAAAGTCAAAGAAAGTTAACAAACTAACCAGACCATCATAATAATTAAGGAATGTTATTCATAATAAAGTGATTTAGGCAAGCTCAGATGAACGTCAAGAATGTCTCGATTGAGAAACTGAAGGAACACATTGCGAATATTAAAGGAAAGAATATTGTAGCATGTTCAAAATGTATATGCATACTCAAATGTGGATTACTTCAAAAGTGTATAAATTAGATTGCCACCTATTTACCCTTTGCAATAAAGAATAATATGGCCAGTAACATAGTTAAACTATCTATAAAGTACACACAAAGAAAATGCTGATATACTTCATGAAATTGTCGAACACGCTAGAGAATTAAGGCCTTTAGATAGTGACTTAGCCTCTGCCTGTACGTTTGTCACACGAATTCAGGAATTGCTTGTTTATCTTAGTGCTACATGTCTTAGTTCGAAACATATAAGTGATAAGTTAGTTGCTATTACACCAATCAACAAGACTAGGAAAGTTAGGTTTGCAGAATCCAGTGATACATCAAAAGATAAAACACAAAAACAGGTACAACCACAGGAAAAACAGACCACTAACAATTCTATGTCACCTTCTACAAGGAGTAAGCAGTTATACTGAAGCTAGCGGATCAAAGCCTAGGAGTCAATACAAAATAAAAGAAGAGACCCCAAAAAATTCACGTAAGTAACAAGAAGAAAATAAAAGTAGAAGACCAACCTATGGTATTGCTAGTCTATGTTGAATAATGAGTAATCATGATTCTAAAACAGTTTGTAATGAAAAATGGATAAACACTTGGTGTTGAATGCGAATACAGAATTTATTTATGCTACATGCCAAGAATGTATGTATATGTATATTCATGATATGTGAGTTTTCCGTGATTATCTTAATGACTAGAATGCATGTTCCAATCCTAAATCTGTGAACTCTAGATCAGACTAAGAGATAAAAAAGAAGAAATTGGAAACCCTACTGGTAACGATCACACTAATGTTGGATAAAGTTTGGAAACCAACATGACGGATCTTCACTTAGATGGAAACACATGCTCTTATTAACTAGTATCCACCTCCAATCAAGTAGCGCCTCCTAGGAAATTCATATAAACAACAGTAGTTAAGCAAACACCACCAAGTAGTAACAATCATGGAAACCCAAAGATATAAAACATGTAGGTTCGAGTAGTTAATCTAAGACTATAGGTTCTAAGATTTCTAACCACTCGGAACCCATGAAAAAATGGGGGTCCAAAGTTTCTACTGCCCCATCTTCTTTCCGTGTCAATTTCTGGTCGTACAAATCGTACTCTAGTACCTGGACTCGGGCTGCTCCAAGCATATGATCGGGCAGCGCTCTCAGCTTATCAACTTCGTTAGTAAATTTTTAGGTACCGTCAGATTTGGTAATGATCAGATTGCAAAGATAATGGGTTATGACGACTATCAGCTAGGGAATGTTATAATCTCGCGGGTGTATTATGTTGAGGGTCTCGGGCACAATTTGTTCTCTGTGGGACAATTTTGTGACTCGGATCTTGATGTCGCTTTTCGAAAGCACACTTGCTATGTTCAGAATTTAAAAGGTGTTGATTTAATTTTCGAATCAAAAGACACAAAGTTGTACACTATTTCCTTAGATGATATGTTGAAGTCTTCTCCAATTTGTTTGCTATCTAAAGCCTCTAAGACTAAAAGCTGGTTATGGCACCAACGACTGTCTCATTTAAATTTCAGCAATCTAAACTAGCTGGCTAAGCAAGGTCTTGTTCGAGGTCTACCAAAGTTGAAATTCAAGAAAGATCACTTATGTTCCGCATGTTCTTTAGGAAAAAGCAAGAAGTACTCTCATAAACCCAAAGCTGATGACACTAATCAAGAAAAACTCTATCTTTTGCATATGGATCTATGTGGGCCAATGCGTGTAGAGAGTATAAATGGGAAGAAATTTACTTAGTTATCGTCGATGATTAATCAAGATTTACGTGAGTTAAGTTTTTAAGATCAAAGGATGAAACTCCTGAGGTCATAATTAAATGCTTAAAGCAGATACAAGTTCGTTTGAATGCTACTGTCAGAAATGTTCGAACAGACAATGGAACCGAGTTTGTGAATCAGACTCTTAAAGACTATTATGAAAATGTCAGAATCACACATCAAACATCTGTTGCGCGTACTCCACAACATAACGGCGTTGTCGAAAGACAAAACTGAACTTTAGTGGAAGATGCTCGCACCATGTTGATATTTTCTAAAGCACCATTGTATCTGTGGGCAGAAGCAGTCTCAACAGCATGTTATACCCAAAATCGTTCCCTAATACGTCTCCGCTACAACAAGACACCTTATGAACTTATGCATGAGAAGAAACCTGATTTATCATTTCTTCATGTCTTTGGTTCGTTATGTTATCCGACTAATGACAGTGAGGATTTGGGTAAATTAAAACTGAAAGCTGATATAGGTATTTTTGTTGGCTATGCTCCTGCAAAGAAGGCTTACCGAATCTACAACAAAAGAAACTGACATATTATAGAAACAATTCATGTTACATTTGATGAGCTGACAACAACAGTTCAGTTTAGGACCCGCTCCTCAATTAATGACTCTTGGAACACTCAGTTCAGGACTCATGCCAAATCCTCCTTCTTCAACACCTTATGTCCCACCGACTAAGAATGATTGGGATATCTTGTTCCAACCTGAGTTCTTTAACCCTCCACCAAGTATTGTTTCTCTAGTTCCCACAACTGTTGCTCGAATACCTGGTGATTTAACCGGTTCACCTGTGTCAACTTCTATTGAACAAGATGCACCATCTCCAAGTACTTCATCAAACCAAGAACAAGAAAAATCCCCAATTATCTCTACAAGTGTTGAAGAACATATACAATCTGCACAGTTTGATAATACTCCATTTCAAAACACTCCTTCACAAGAATCGTACTCAAATGTGCAGTCATCCCACACTCTATTAAAACTTCTTGGTAAATGGACTAAGAATCATCCGTTAGCAAATG
>BQNB010113293.1:0-21969 GCA_026074375.1 Tanacetum coccineum
TGACTTGGATTTATTCAAGGAAGTAACATCCTTTACAGGCTAAAGGCTTATTATACTAAGGTATATCGATCCTACAATAAGCAGCTGGAGTAACTAACAGAAGATGGAGTTGGGCTCATCAAATATCAATGCCTCCCATATTGGTCCCATAAATATTGTCTTGCAGATGATAGTACAACTTAGTGTTGTAGTTTGTGAATGATTAGAGGTATGGTTTCTAGTCATAAATTTAGTTTCAGGCTTTCATTTTTATAGTTTTATCAGTTAGTCATATTAATGGTCATATTTACTGTTATGTAGTTTGTAAACAGACAAAAGATGGTAAAATTACAGATGGGTCAATGTGTATATACCCTGTTTTTGGTTCTCTATTCATCATTTAGGTACTATTTTGTTAATGAACTTTTGAGTTTTGATGTTTGGTTTACTTTCCAACGTTTAGGTTATTGATGAAGGATGGGAGAGCGATCATCTACTCACATAATTCAAAAGAGCTATTTTCTCCATGCACAAAAGATGTTTGACTAACCTTACAATTTTAAGACCAAGAATGATAAGCAAACAAGGATTTCGATTATTGTCAATGCAATCAATAATACGAAGACTTTGGTTGAGAATCAAAAAGAGGATGCAGTAAAGAGCACGTGGATAGAATGGGCCGTTACTGATGGTAGTTGTTGGCAAAATTATAGTAGTATGTTTTAAGTTTTCAATTTCGGGTTAGGTTTAGATGTCTTTTGGAAATTATTCTTGGTCATAGTACTGATGTAGATCTGAACAAGTACTTATGGTAGTCTTTTGGAAATCCTGATGGTATATCCTTATAAGTATGAAATGGATTTTACGTGCTACTTTGATGGATATTTTTACATCTGTATGAATCACATGTGATTTAGTATGATTTTACGTGCTACTTTGATGAATGTTTTTACAACTTTTGGAAAACATGATGGTATCTCCTTATAAGTATGATTTCCTAAGAATCACATGTAATTTAAGAAAATCACATGTGATTTTGTTCAAGAATCACATGTGATTATGAGAGAATCACATGAGATTTAGTATGAATCACATGTGATTTAACAGGAATCACATGTGATTTTCCAATCACATGTGATTTTTGTTAAAATCATATGTAACTGTGAGAATGTAATTTTAAACTTTTATTCAGTTTAAAATATGGAATCCGCTAGAACATCATACAAAAATTAATTTAATTTAAAATAGATAAATTTAGATCCTCATAACACTTTTTCAACAGTGCAACAAAATTAAAGATAAAATCAAATCTGAACAAAGCATGATATGAAAAACGCAAATCTAAATAGAGTATGATATTTCAAGAAGCGTTAATGCTTGTTTGGTAGTAGTTCTCGTTGCTTGTTCAGTAGCAACTGCAATAATCGCCACTTGTTCAGCGGCAACAACAATTCTTGCTAGTTTCGCAACATATTTTGGATTGAACAGACATGTTGTCTTTGTGTGCCATTGATGGTTGTAGCCTGGGAAAGTTTTTATATTCAGATCACATGTGATTTGATTTGCTCATAAATCACATGTGATTTGTTCAAAAAATCACATGTGATTTAGTTATGAATCACATATGATTTTTTATTAAGTTTTGCAAGTTTCAAAATCACATGTGATTCGAGTAAAATCACATTTGATTCCGAGGACGTAACTTTACAACTTGCATTTTTATTCAGTTTAAAATACCAAATCCGATAGAATATCAAACTAAAAGTATTTAATTGAACATAGCTGAATTAAGATTTGCATAACACTTTTCCAGCAGTGAAACAAAAATATATAAACAACTAAATCTAAACAAAGTATGATATGAAAAATGAAAATCTAAAAGTATGAAATTCAAGAAGCTCCAGTCGCTTGTTTGGTTGCATCAATTCTCATCGCTTGTTCACCTACATCAATTCTCGTCGCTTATTCACCTGCATACAAGTACATTCCACTAAGCCGTCTTCAAGAGAACGCAAAACCTTATTACAAAACACAAAGAGATACAAAATCAATACTTATGCTGGAATCACATGTGATTTACATAAGAATCACATGTGATTATTGTAACAGACTATAACAGTTACTAAATATTTTTTAAAACTACAATTAAATTACATTGTATTCTGCACATAGTCACATTCCTGCACCATCACTTCTTCTTTTGTATGATGTGTTCTATAAGCAACCGCATTCTTGTCTCTAACCTTAACCATCTCAGAACCCTTTTCAGTTTTAATCATTCTAAATGATAAATCTAGAGAGTTAAACTTCCATTGACAGAAGTGTTAATCCTATCTATGGTTAACTAAGTAACACAAATGAAAAGAAGACCAAATCATTGGCTAAATAAACTATATACACCCTTTGTAAGCCAGGAAGAAATCTTACTTGGTAATCGTTCCATCAATACGTTGATATCACAATGCCTATATCCTAAATCCACAAATAAATTCTGGCATACACCTGAGACGAATGCATGTCTAGTAAGCTAACATAAAAGCCATAAACACACACACACACATTACAACTACACAATAACAAATGCTATAAACCACAACTAATCTTTTGAGCCCCAAGTACGGATGCTGAAAAAGTGATAAACTAAAAACAAAATAAACAACTTTAACACACCACTTCAGTTGTTCTTAAGTTAAAAAAGACCTCATTGTTATAACAACACCCCACCATACGCCACAGATGCAACCGTACCCCTGCTCACTTCTTGACACTTGTTTCACACCATCCTCAACCACCCCACCAATCTTCAGCCCTTGTGTAGCTCATATGCCTTAGTTAATCACATGTGATTATTCATTATCAGATTTTCTTCAAATTCTAGATCTGAATTTGTTTCATTCATAACACAATTTTCATCATTCATAACCCAGTTTTCTTTATCCACAACCTGATTTTCTTCATCAATAACCTCTTTTCTTTCACGTTTTGTCCTTTTAACTCGTCATCATTAACTAATAACTAACCTTTTGTGATTTTATAGATAATGAACCTCAAATTTAAGCAAAAATAGTGGTTTTGATATGAAATTTTGAGAAACTACCATAAATAACGATAATTAATGGTGAAATCAAAAGTTTATTGAGTGCATTAGATTCGGTTAGATGGTGATTTCGGATTGTGTGTGTGTTTGTGCGTGTTTTTTGATTAGGTGTGTGTTTTTGAGAGAGAACCCGTTTATTTTTTTGAGGGATAATGAAAGAGATCTGGAAGTTTTTTCTTTTTATATTTGGATAGGTTTGCCTTTGCTGTAGAAATTTGTGTATTTAATATGAGCCTTTAGATCAAAATCAATTGGAAGGCCAGGATGCGCTCATTCGATCTTTAAAGATTGAGTGATCTTTATTGATCTCAACTCTACCAGTTTAATCATTTGCATAATGTAGAAATTTTACATCCCTACTAAACAAATGATTTCAAATAAACACTTAATTAATAACTAGTTATATTAGTGAATAAGAAAAAATGAGATTAACCATACATGAAAATAATCTTTTCATATCTTTCTAAATCTAATTTTTTTTTTCTATTTTAATGTTAAGAAATATTTTCCTTCTAGAAACATGTAAATCAGATATTTAAGTACAATTAAAATATTTTGTAATGATTTGTTGTTAACCACTAAAAGACCAAAAAGCGGCTAATTACCACTGACGGATCCACCTGATAGGCACACGGATCCAACATATACCCTGGATCCGTGGAGCCGGCAAATTTGAATCCATATTTTTCACTATAAATAAGAGCCAAATATTTTCATTTGAACTCACCATTTCCAAACCTTTTTCTTTCATATTTAGTTTCTTTCTTTTTTATTCATTCTTTGATTATTACACTTGTTCTATAATCCATTACAAATGATCCAATTATTTCACTTTTTAGTGAAGAACACAAAGAAGATATTCAAGCTTCAAGTGTTATTAGTTTAGTTGTGTCATCAAATTTGTTGTGATATTTATCCACAATCATCTTGTGTCTTGTGTAATCATAGTTGTATAAATGGTTATTATTTTAGGCATTAAAATACGTAGTATGTTAGATTGGTTCTATCTCGAAGTAGAACTCGGTATTTAGCTTTGTACCGGAAAAAGTGTAAGTGGTGTTGTACGTTTTTCTCCGCCTAAAGGGAGTTTGTTGACATAGTGAAGAGAACTCTTGAGTTGGGTACCTCGGGGAGTATAGTAGGGCGAAGAGGAGCTTCGTAGCCGTACCACTATAAACCATCGTGTCTATGGTTTGATCTTTCCTCTCTTTACTTACTTACTTATTGCAATTATTTATTTACTTATTGCATCGCTATCATAAACATATTTGTATATATCTTGAATTCACATAAGTAAACAATTTAAGTTTTAACTTTTAAAACAGTAAAACTATTCAACCCCCATCTAGTTTCCACAAACCACACAGGTTATTATGAATGATATGAAAACATATACACGATATTGTGCATATAGCCACAACGCATGTAATTGCTCTTCAAAAGTAAGGATGCCCATGAAAACATTTGTAAATGGTCATTACGTGCTATTAAACACGTAAAATGGCAAAGACATGATATCACTAGTTAAACTTAAACAATATCAACTTCCACACCATGTCAGTTAAACAAAGTCACATTAAATTATGTAAAAACTCGCTTGCACGGGTATTATAAATATACAAGTATAAAAGATTTTACATAATGATATAGAAACATATTAATCAACACCTTCGTATATGCATCCGGACAAGTTTTTGTATGTCAAAATAGAAATTTAAATTCTTAACCAAATTTTTTTTGAACGGCAAAGATAGAATATATATAAAAAGAGTCTAGCAAGACGCTAGAAACTTAAAGTATAATAGAGTCAACAAAAAGAATTACATAACATCAAAAAATGGTAAAATCCCGAGACTTTAACTGCGAGGGAATCAAAAGGGATGAAAAAACTTTTGACACGAAGGCCGACGGATCAGTTTCACTTCGGCAAAAGAAAAACCCCCATCCCGGAGGCCGAGCCACCGGTTTTCACTTCGGGATGGATTTTGATGAAACCCCAAACAAGCGGACGAGAAGGATGAAAGAAGAACCATCCTCACTCTCTCATCGCTCTCGCTCGATGCCAACGAAAATACCTTGGCGTACAGGTAAAGCCAACCAGCGAACCTTTGGAACACGATTCAGAAAAACCCAAAAAGCAGCTCCTAACCATTGCACATATACGCGCCGATCGAAAAGGGGACTCTTACAGCGTCATTCCAAAAAAAAAAAGATTAATATGCAAGTTCTTATGCTACAAATAATTATTTTAGATGTAGAGTGACGTATATTAAAACGCAAGTACTGTCGTTTCTGGTTATGCTATTTGAAAGAGAAACATAAATAGGAGAAGTGGTAATGGAATTAAAATATTTTTCTGTTTTTCAAGGTTTTTTGGGGAGTGTGAATAAAAAAGCAAAGAGAAAAGTCAAAACGTAAATTCGCTGAATGTGCATATTTTTATTTTTGTATTCAAGATTGTTGAAAGATTTTTTTTATTTTTTAAATAATTTATATAAAATATAAGCTTCATTTTGCAAACCAAAGTTTATTTAGATTATAAAGAATATAAATTTGTGTATTCATTGTGAAAATAAAAAATGGTTTTTAACCGTAGATCTTTACTTCAATATAATAAACAATAATTTATTTTTTATTATTTTCCACAATCATCTTTATTTACACAATAATTATTTTTTCCATAATTTGGTTTCATCCTTGTTTTCTTTCCAACTTTGTAACATAAAACAAAAAACCGAGTTTTTTTCTCTCTTCGTTTCTCTCTTTTTACCTTCTTCATTCTTCTGCTTTCTGTTTTACACTCTAGAAAAAAAGTGTAAGTAGCTTCGTGCGTACACCGAGTACATCACTAGCATCTATATACATGTTTGGTATAAAAGAAATTTATACTTGGTAGATAAATAAAAAAAGAAAATATTCAAACAGACTGTCAGCAATCCTTCCTTCAATGACCTCCGCCGAGAATTTCGGAAGCAATTGAAAATTAATTTCTACGCAAACAATTAAATAAAATAAAATAATCCCATCAAGATAATATTTAATAATATTTTATAATATTAAAAAAGAAAAAAAAAAGCAGAAATATATCCAGCAGAATGTTGGTATGGTCAACCATGTTACCATGGTATCTTAACCCGAACCGAAATATTATCCAATAACACTGACATAGCAAATAACTGATCACCGTTATCGTTAGTTAGTGAAGATTCTAGTTAATTAAACATGCGTAGGTCAGTAAAAACCAAGGTTATAAATAACGTGAAGCGTGACGTAGCGGCATAGCCAAGCCTCAAGCTTTAGCGTGAGGCGTTACGTCATAGCGTTTTTAAGGCGTGACTCAAAGCGGCAAAAAATATTTATTGAGTGGTCAATAGTAATTAGCTACTAGGCTTAAAATTGAGTTATAGAGTTACTAAGCCCGAATCTCATACAACCCAAATTATATATACTTGTAAATAAGCTCACGTCCAATAAATATCTTAAAAAAATTCAAAAAAAAAATAAATCTCTTAAAAGCTTCAAAAAAAGGCGTCACGCCTTGCGCTATAGCGCGCTATATCACGCCTTATCACGCTTTATTACACGTCACGCCTAAAGACGACGCCTTGGCCTGCTTCGTAACGTGGAGGCTACGCCTCGCGCTATGGCGCCGCTATAGCGGCGCTATTTAGAACCCTGGTAAAAACAAAGAGACCTAGTAAAAAAATAATAATAATAAAAAATAAAAGGTTCATATCCATAAAATGTGTGAATTGAGAACACTCTGATTCAGATATTTTGACACCAACCATTATTCATTCTACAAAAAATAGCTTTGACAACTCTCTTGACCTAATAAACATCAACTACAGTAAGCAGCAGAGTCGTTTCTAAATTTCTGAAATTTTTAAGAGCCCTGTGCGAAATTACAAAATGAGGCTTTTCGAAAACAAATGTTATATATAAAGTGTCACAATTTATAAGATATAATGCAAATTAGTTT
Source organism: Tanacetum coccineum (assembly GCA_026074375.1). NCBI lineage: Eukaryota > Viridiplantae > Streptophyta > Magnoliopsida > Asterales > Asteraceae > Tanacetum > Tanacetum coccineum. The sequence continues at coordinate 7,059 of BQNB010113293.1, forward strand.
ATACAAACGTTTAACATATTACCCAACAAAGATATTTTCTCATATAAACATTGTTTTATGCGAAAAACGTGTACATATGCATATAATTGTTAACGGGACATATTTTAAGGCTTTTAATATTTTTGAGGCCGTGTGCGGTCGCCCATCCCGCACACCTTCAAAGACAGCCCCGGTAAGCAGGAGTCGAGACTCGAATCCTTAATTTTGTGTTACATAATAATTCAGTTTACAGTTGTTTGGTTTATTTTTGTTTGACAAGTAAATTTTATTAGGTAAGAAAGATTAAAAAAAAGTTACAGTATGTTAATAAGATGTCCAAATCAAACAGCCGTTAAAAATTAACGTTTGTTTTATATTTTGTTGTCTATAAATGAGGCCGTTACATTGGGTAGCTTATATTTGTCATTTCCCTCTCTCTAAACACATATATATCGTCCCTTACCTAGCTCTTTTTTTAGATCCAAACTCACACAAACTATAAGATTCCAGAACTCCCACCCCAACTAAAACACGTTTGGCACTCTAATACGACACAGAACACAACTACACAAGAAACTCTGTGGTGTGATAACGTAGGCTGAAAAGTTAAAACAAAGTGTGTGTTGACGAGACTGATGGGTCAGCTGTGGGTATATAGGGACTCAACTTCTCTCTTATCGTTTGGGAGTTTGTCTTCTCCTTTGTTACATGAAACTCTTTGCTTTGGTGAGTTGTATACGTCGATTTTTCACGCGCGAATAATTGCACGCTGATAGGCTAATTTAGACAAACATCTAAGCTTGTTGACAATAGAATAGAGGGTGATCATATGTCGGGATGCCCCAATTATGTGTTTTTTCATTTGTTGTTTAAGTTAATTGGTGTTATCGTGTGAAATTGATAATGTGTTGTCTCATGGTACAGGGATGTTGAATCAGGAGATGTTACAGAAGCATGAATATTCATCATTGAAGCCAGGTATAAGTTCCCATCTAATTTTAGTGTCTATAAAATGGCTAAGAAAAAATGTTTTTCCCTTTATGGAATAACTCTGTGTGTGATACGTAGCAAAAGTTAAGAAGAGTGTGTGTGACAACAATGGCTGTGGTTATGAAATCAATGTTTGGGAGTTTGTTTTTGTTAATGATATCTTTGCTGGTGGTTGGTGTCGTTTTCGCGAATGCCGCTGATGATGATTTGAGCATTAGGTTTGTTGCATTGTGGTGTTTTGAGCTCAATTATGTGTTTTTCATTTGTTGTTATGTTAATTGGTGTGTATCGTGTGAAATTGATATATGTGTGTCTCATGGTACAGGGTTGTTGAATCAGAGATGTTACAAAGCATGAATATGTCATCAATGGAAGCCAGGTATAATTCCATTCTAATTTTAGTGTCTATAAAATGGCAAAAAAAATGTTTTTCCTTTTATTGAATTATGGCCAGTCTCTTAGATTAGTTTTGACTGGAAGATTTTTTTTATTAGTCACATTCTCATAAACACTCTGCTGAGTGAGCCAACGTACTTTATAAACTCATTGTAATTCACATTTTGTCTAATGAGCGTTATACTGATCGCATTGCTAGTAATCGATAAACAGACGAGTTTTTCACTGTTTTGGTCTCCAGCAAAGTCGGGTCTACGACTCAGATGTAAACGATCAAACCAGGGTAGCAAACTATACCAAGTCAGTTTAGGAAAGAAAATATTAGAGCGTAAAATCACATTTAATTCATAAACATTATTTGACAACATAGTAGAATTGGCTGTTTCAAACAGTTTTATTTGTTTTCCGTTATTTTTCAGACACTAAATTATTTTTAGTATATACTACTACTTTTTCTAACAAAACAGTGTATACACAAACAACGCAATTGTGAAGGGAAGTGATTTGTGGTGCACGATTTTTTTTCATTCATACACCACTAAATGACATTGGTAATGCACACAGTACAACACCGGTATACATGATTATTGATGTATGGATGAAAAAAATAGTGCACAAATCACTTCCCTTAAATTATGAATAGTCGCGGAGTGTACTTTAAAATGGGCGTCTACTTTTCATCGCACTAGTTAAATTGATGGTAAAATGTCGGTATTTGTATATTTACAAAATACCCTTGGCTTAGTTTTGCTCAGAAACACTTTAAAGGTGGGTTATTTGGTCTTTTTACCTGTTGGTTATTTGGTGTGCGTCACTATCTTTGCTTGTCACTCACATTCCTAATTTGTGTGTTTTTTTAATTAATGCGGAAATTTGAATGATATTGAATTTCCTTCAAATTATTTAATTATACTTTTTTATGTTGCTTATATATAAATATTTATATTTGTATTAGTTTTTCCTAAATTTAGGTTTACTTTTATTTCAATGCAGAGCAAAGAAGTCTGAATCTTTGAATGAAAAAGCAGTTCAAGATCCCGAGGAGGTTGTTTCCATGGTCGAAATGTATGAATCTCTATCCAGAATGTCAAATTTAATTCGAATAATAAGCTCGCATAACTAGGATTTTGAAATTTGGCTACAAAATGTTCTTACGTCCAAAAGTAGCCATACAAACATCGGATAATCTATCAATTGGATTTTTTACTTAAACATACATTGATTAATATCAACTTGAAAATTCAAAAGGTGATATAATAGCATTAATTTTTGTTTGCAATAGTAGTTGTGGTCATAAGGGAATGGTTGATGTGGGCAAATTGGACCTAATGCTTCAACCCACTTTTTTCACTCCTAATTTATATATATCCACTACTTTAACTTGAACATTTATTGGCATTGCACATTTTTCTTTCACATAGATGGGATAGTTAAGGAACTATGTTATCTTTTTGCTTAGTTACTCTTAACATCTCTATGTAAATAACACAAGAATCAAACATCATGTGCTCCCCTCACATGGGTGGTCTTAATTTTATACTCCGTAGTAGCATTAAACGTATTGGTACACCTACCTTTCCTTCAAATGCTGCACATTGTTTTGCCACCAAGTGAGATACATGTAAAATCACACTTAATTCTTATTAGGTAGACCTATGATTGTCAAGGACTCAAGGATATGGTTCTATTATTTTATTCTAGTTCTAGTTTCATTTATTTTGCAGGCATTGTGAAAACAAATTAAATTTCTGACGTCTAAAAATAATTTTGACCTATTTTCCATTTTGGGACTGCTTTGATATCATCAAACCTTTGTAACTAGCCATCCACTTAAATTAGATTTGCCCATATTGCATATTTGATCCAAGTTTATGGATTATTGGATGGTCAATTTAGTACAGTACTTTTTAACCTCAAAATTTGTCTAATATAATTTCTTTTAATGGCAATCAATAAAAAGTTTTTTTATTACTGTATGTCATAGTTTTAGGCTTCTGTTAGACAATTCACTTAGTGCCCCTCAATAAGTCAGTATAATGATACTTTGTGATGTTTAACAGGAGCATGAGAAATAGCACCGAAAGGAGGAAACTTGGATTCTTATCATGTGGAACTGGTAATCCTATTGATGATTGTTGGAGGTGTGACCCAAACTGGCAGAAAAACCGTAAGCGTCTTGCTGATTGTGGTATTGGTTTTGGCCGAAATGCAATTGGAGGCCGTGATGGTCGCTTTTATGTGGTCACTGATTCTGGAGACGATGACCCTGTTAACCCAAGACCAGGCACCCTACGCCATGCTGTCATCCAAGATACCCCTCTTTGGATTGTGTTCAAACGTGACATGGTTATCCAATTGAAACAAGAACTTATCATGAACAGCTTTAAGACCATCGATGCTCGTGGTGTCAATGTCCACATTGCTAATGGAGCTTGCATTACCATTCAGTACATTACCAATGTCATTATTCATGGGTTACATATTCATGATTGCAAACCAACGGGTAACGCCTTGGTTAGAAGCTCGCCTTCCCATTATGGTTTTAGGACAATCGCTGATGGTGATGCGATATCCATCTTTGGCTCAAGCCATATATGGGTCGATCATAATTCTCTATCTAACTGCGCCGATGGACTTGTTGATGCCGTCATGGGCTCAACCGCCATCACCATTTCCAATAATTACTTCACTCACCACAATGAGGTTTGTAAAGCTTAACTACCCTCTTTCATCTGATAAATTTACCAGACGTTAGAATTTTGGGTTAATTACTTGAAAATGTATCATACTTGTCACCTTTTGTTATTGCGTGTATTGAACTTTTTTTTTTCTTATTGTGTGTACTAAACTTTCAAATTTCGACCTTTGTGTGTATTTGTGACCATTTTACCCTTACTTTTTTCAAAATTCGAAGGGTAAAATGGTCATTTTACATGGCAAAATAGCGACAAAATGCACACAAAAGTCGAAATTTAAAAGATCAATACACACGGTAAGAAAAAAAAAGTTCAATACATGCAATAACAAAAAGTGACAAGTATGATACATTATCAAGTAATTATCCCTAAAATTTTCTAATAAGAGCGATGAAACAGGTGATGTTGTTAGGCCATAGTGACTCGTATACAAAGGACAAGCTAATGCAAGTGACTATTGCCTATAACCATTTCGGAGAAGGTCTTATGCAAAGAATGCCTAGGTACTAATCCACGAATTCTTATTCTCAATAATCAGTTTAGTAGTCGCTACCAAACACTTAAATAACTGATTAAAGTTTATTATCTTACAGATGCAGGCATGGATATTTCCATGTGGTGAACAATGACTACACCCACTGGGAAATGTATGCAATTGGTGGAAGTGCAAACCCCACCATCAACAGCCAAGGCAACAGATACCTTGCCCCTGTTAATCCGTTTGCCAAAGAGGTACTGTTTAGGATACTCTGTACTTGCAATTAATATCTTATGTCCCTTTACGCCTTTGTTGATTTAAAAAAGTCAAATAAATTTAATTTGAAAATGACAGGTTACTAAGAGAGTGGACACAGATGCAAGCCAATGGCATGGATGGAACTGGAGATCAGAAGGTGATCTACTTCTTAATGGCGCGTATTTCACACCATCTGGTGCTGGAGCCTCAGCACCTTATGCCAGGGCGTCAAGTTTGGGTGCAAAGTCATCTTCATTGGTCGGTACCATCACATCCGGTGCTGGGGTGCTTGGTTGTCGTAGGGGCCGCCAATGCTAGCTACGACCCCATATCGTAAAGAATCACTTTCTTTTTCAGTTTTCATCACCCACCTATATACATAAATCTTTCACATCCCATCATTTTTATACACTACCTTTTCTTTTTCTTTTTTGTTCTGTCTTATATTTGGTTTTCGTTCGTCCATTGTTGTTGTCCACACTTTGCTGTTGTGCAACCTCGGCCCAAGCTCTCTACATAAACATATTGCCATTGCTAAGGAGCAGGTGCGTAGCGTTGTTCATCCCCCATTCTATCTACCCCATTGTCCCCTTTTCCTAACCCGAAGCATTTGCATTGTCTACCTTTTCTTTTTTATATATATATTTATCTTGATAATGTTAGTTTCTCATACAAGTGATAGTGTGAATGTCAAAAACTTATGAGTAATGAAAAAGGAGAACCAAAAAGGGGAAATTATTTGTTATGGATGGAGTAAATCTTTACACTTTCTACTTACTTTCTTGCCAATGGAAGCAAGAATCTTTTTCTTGCTTTTATATATTTATTTATTTATTATTTATTTTAGTTGTGGATTGATGACATATGTAGTGTGATCTTTTTACCTTTTGTGTTGATTGAGAAAAAAAAATGAACGTGAAGGAAGAGGGTCATAATTTTGGATACTGGATGATGATAAGTGGTACCACAAAAGGTTTAAGAAACCTATGTTTGCATGTCAAACACACGTAATGATGTTGTTCCCATAACATGATCAAGCTCATAGGATTCTTCATAGAGGTTAAGCGTAATTTATAACGTACACACAACACACTTATCTATTCTTTAATTTTCCTAAAATGATCCAAACATTGGTTACTTGAAATAATAATTCTATGCAAATCAGATATGATAATATCATTTTGTTTCTATTACAAGCAAAGGATAACGAATCTAAATTATGTATGGTAAGAAGAGAGGAGCATTTAACGACTTTAACGTTCTAGACTTTGTAATCAAGTTCCTTTTCAAAGCACGTTCAATTCAAAAACTATCAAACGAAAAATGTTGTGACCACGTTCTCGCATAATGATAGATTAGAATCTTATTTTCGAAAAGACATAGATAGTAACCTTTAAGAACGTAAACAACATCACAGCAAGAAAATAATGAAACTTACAAGACAATGAAAATGAAATAAAGGATGCTACATTTAATATATATTTGGTTCAAATATTTGGATGTTATTATCAGAAAGATGTACAAAATCCCAAGGCTACCCTTGAATTAACATAGGAATTTAAGGTGAGGGGTTAGGGTGGGGTGTGATCAAGTGAAAGATTAAGATGTAAGTCATGTGAGGTCTGGACCCAGGAACTTAGCCCCATGTGCTCTAGTTTGTGGGTAGGTCCTCTTTCCCACACATTAATATGGTAGGGGCCTTTCCTTTTAGTTCCAATCCTACCTTTTAATATCTACATTTACATGGATTTAGTGAAGCAGAACCATTATATTGCTTAGTGCCTGATTTTCAAGCATTCATTTCAAGTTTGTGGTTTTAGTTTCAGTTCAAACTACATATTGAGATGTTTGAGTAGATGTATACTATTTGGTTAGTTAAAGAAATATACATACTTTAAAAGAAATATATAAAAAGAGTTTTTTCTTTTTCAATTTAACCACTGTGAATATTTTTAACTCGTAAAAACATGCGTAAAATAATTGGCAACCCGTTCGAATCTGCCCTCTCATGGGGTTGTTGATAATTCCGTTTTATGTATATCTTTAACATGCTATATATACCTTTATTAGAGAAAAAACTTTTATTTTAGGCTGGAAGTAGTGGTCATCATGTCTCACCGTTCACATCAGCGCCACCCCAGTTTTCTCTCTCCTCTCATCATACCTCACCATTCAAGTGTTTTGGTCACCATACCTTTCATTAAAATATATCAAGGTTTTCAAGATCGGGATCCTACCCAGGATCGTTTTCGTCTTTGCATGATCGAGATCGTAAGGTCGGATCGAGATCGTAAGATCCTACTAAAATGTCATTTTGTTATTAGTCTTTGTAATTATTATACAAATTTACAAATTATTATATATCATAAACACAAAATTATATGAATATTTCATAGGAATGTTGTCGTAAATTATAATTATGAAATGTTTAAAAAGATTAACTTGTTGTTTTTTAATATCTATGAAACACAACCCACAAATTCGTAGTTTTTTAGTTCGTAGTTCAAGAAAAGTAAGATCGGATCGGAATAGATCTTAAGATCCCATGGTCAAGATCAGGATCCTATAAGATCCTAAGCATGCAAAGATCCTACGTAGGATCCGGATCGTTTTTGCTTTGCAGTATCGTAAAATCGTAAGATCCTAAGATCAGGATTGAGATCTTAACAACCATGAAATATATATTTTATTACAAAATATACCCCACTAAATACCCACACACACTCACATACCAAATAAAATATATTAAAGATAAAAAGATGTCACGGTTGCCGAATGATGACCTCGCTCACCACTCTCTCCTCACTTTTCCCTCACTCACAGGTGAAAGGTGATGATGATTTTAATACTCACCTCACCTCACCTAACCTCACATATCTCCCTCACCCACCATTCCCACCAGCCTTACAATTAGCTCAATCCATCTATCATTCTTCTTTGAAGGTAATATGTTCATGTACAAATTTAACCTAGTAAATATGAATTATAATAAAAATCAATATGTTTATTGATGCATGATTGAGTATAAACTATCATACTTCAATTCGATCAAATAGTTTTCCACCCCTTTCAGCATTTTTCTAATGGAACATTCATGTCATATTTGACGGTTTCTCAGATTTTTACATCAACTATGTTCATTATATTTGAAATGAAAAATAATATCCTCATTCTCACAATTTTCATTCGATGGTAAAATTCGTCAATGTGACGAAGGACTACCGGACACAACAAGTTATTAACAAAATTTTCATATTAACGATGGAGTTGCTATTCTTTCGAAATTTAAAAGTATAAGAGCGCTAGGTGAAGTGAGCACTAACAACATGTTCTTGGTGTGTCACTCACTGCTAACTCATCATCTCTGTAATAACACCTCAATAATTAAACTTCATTTTTAACAAAAAAAAAAACCAATAACATGTTATTGGTCCAATTTTTTTTCTTTTTTCATTTTAATGTAAACAAACACATTTCATTATATGCCTTTAATGACTGTAACTACTATTTGTGGATATTTTGTATTGGGCTCAAGCCCGAGTTCTAGACTATTCATTGTATTAGTATTTAGGGCTAATGGCATGATAATGTATCATAGTTGTCACGATTTCTTTTTATATGTATTGAACAAAAAAATTTGCTTTTCTGTGTACTAAATTCAATTTTATTGCATTTTTGTGTAGTAAATGACCATTTTACCTCTCTTTGGTTAATAAAATGAGGGGCAAAATGGTCATAAAATAAATAAAAAATGCAATAAAATCAGGTTTAGTACACAGAAAAGCAAAATTTTTTGTTCGATGCATATAAAAGGAAATCGTGACAACTATGATAGATTTAGTTGCTATTAACCCGTATCGTATTTGTTGAATAAGACACAAACATTATTTACCATTCTACATGGCATCAATCTAACCCTAAACAGAACGATCCTTCAATCCTCCACAAAACAATTGACACCTCCAAAACCCTAAACTCCCTTTTCCCACGTCTGGTAATTCGTGACTTGTTCTTTGATTAACAAGTTAAAGTATATCTTGGTGATTTGTGCTTTGGTTCACAAATCCGCAAGTTGGTTTATATTCGTGCTTTGGTTCACAGATAGTTTCTTTGTTCGTTGGTTATCAATCTGTTATAAGTTTTCGTGCTTTAGTTCACGAATCTTTATTTGTTCATTGGTTAATCTTTTCAGTCGCGTTCATCTCCTACTGTCCTGATATTCTTCAAACCCTAACATAATCATCATGAATGGATCTGACTTATTGGCACAATTAATTGGTCAGCTGGGTCGGTTGGGTGGTACGAGTCCAAAACCTGTGGTGCCAACTACTAATACCGGGACGCAAGGTGCTATACTTCCTTATATGCAAATGTCTATCCCGTTGCTTATCAGGCTACTACTGGCCCAACTGGTTTTTCCACTGGCCCAAGTTTTATATATACTACACCTATTAATGGGTCGGCTCACTCCCTATCAAGCATAATGACCCCACCTGGTTTTTCTAGTACATCCCCTTATCATGCCCATCAAGCTTCTTTCATGGGCCAAATCTCAAATGGACGGTCGGGTATACTAAATGCTAAGATTGGACGGTCGGGTTCGAATGTTGTCCCGAAGATGATATCACCGCATGTTTTTAGTGTCACGACTCCACAAGATCCTACTATTGGTGCTTGGAATATGGATATAGGTGCAAGCTCTCACCTTAATGATTCAGTTACTAGTCTTAGTGATGTTTTAATTATGTTTGTAAATCCATCTGTCTCGGTTGGTGACGGTTATACTATACCCGTCACCAACTTTGGACATAGTATTTTGCCAACACCTCATAGACCCCTTCACCTTAATAAGGTTCTTATCACCCCTAACATTGTCAAAAATTTAATTTATATTCGTTAGTTTGGTCGTGATAATAATTGTATCGTTGAATTTGACGCGTTTAGTTTTTCTATTAAAGATTTCATGACCTGTCAGGTGCTTCTCAGATGTGACAGCACAAGCGATCTTTACCCCGTCACGAAGCCCTCTCCCCATCCTCATGCCTTTCTTACCAGTCAACATACGTGGCACCAGAGACTTGGACATCCAGGAAGTGAAGTGTTTCGTCGTCTTATTTCTCGTAATTCCATTTCGTGTAATAAGGAGAAACCTCCTATTCTTTTTCATGCTTGCCAGCTTCGCAAGCACGTGAGGCTTCCATTTGTCAGTTCTAATACTCTAGTAAAATCTTGTTTTGACATTGTTTACTCGGATGTGTGGACTTCCCTCATTCCAAGTCTTTCAGGTTTAAAATACTATGTTTTATTCCTGGATCATTATTCGTAAAATTTTTAGGCTTATAAATTGATTAATAAATCAGATGTCTTGTCTAAGTTTATTTTTTTCATAAATTTGTTCATACTAAATTTAAGTGTGAAATCAAGTTGTTTTAGTGTGATCATGGTGGTGAATTTGACAACCACGCCTTATGAAACGCCCCTTTCCTGATTCTAAATTTGACCAAAAATTAAAAACTTTGCTCAAACGCATGATTAGGAATGGCCTTATGGCACTCTTTAATAAATTGACATAATTATATTATAATTCATCCCTTGAAAGTATCTTTAACATAAAAAAGACTCAAATACCTTTCCAACGGTATAAGGCACGACTTCTAACTCTTTACTGTTCATTCTATACGCTTTTAACAAAAACGACAAAACTGAAAAACCCTTTCTGATGCACTTAGCCGCTAGCCGAGGTTCCCGGCCGCCGGCTAAAGCCCTTATGATGCCTTTAGCCGCCGGCCAAAGCCCTCAGGCCTGCACTACTTTACCCGATTAGCATTTTTTTACCCAAAACTCGACTTTCGGAACTCAACCCATCATAAGAACTTCCAGAATTCAATTAAACATCATAATACACTAACTTCATAACATCCGTGGTCTCAACAACCCATAAAAATGTTCTTTAGAAAGTGACGAGTGTTTTGCCAAGCATCATTTTTTGACCCATTTCACCCAAAAATACTTGTACTAAATACATGACATCCATTTCTAAGCCAAGACCTGGACTTGGACACTTCCAAACCATACAAACAAATCATTTTATAATTTTTTTTACGACTCTTGGGGGTTCAACCTTATCTTGAGCTTGGCGTCTAGTACCAAGCTCATAAGCACACTTCAATACTTCCAACTTCTAGTATCCAATTCTTAGACCTTAATCAAGGTCTAACCTTCATCACATGAACACCTACAAAATGGTTAAACTACTAAACCGTAAGCGAAACGCTTAGTAAGTAAAACGGTTATAACATAGAATTATACATCATCAATAACATAAGCATCATTCATACCAATATTAGTCCATAAGACTACTTTTCATAATTATTTACACATCACACTTAATACCACATAACATCATTCATACCAAATCCTCACATACCTCCTTTGGTCATTAATATCTAACCACATCCTTGGCTACTTTTGCCAAACTAGCCTTAACCAAGTCTTAACTCAATCATACTAAGCCAATGCATCATAAACCGTCATTATCATCTTCCACATAACATGTATGATAAAATCAATATAATTTCATATCATAGCCATTTTACTTACATCAGCTCCATAGCCAAGTTACCAACTTCATCATCGTCTTCTAATTCTTGCATCCTAAACATAGACATAATTCATAAATACTTAAATACATAATTAACACACTATAACAATGGTTTATACAACCATTAGCTTACCTTTCAACATCTTTAATCATCATATGATCATATCTTGATCATATGATGAAAACCCACAAAATTACTAATTTATTGAATATAACTTAACCCATAATTACTATAACCTCATTAGTTTACTTTAAAACATCATTTACCCAAAACCCCTAATTCTACCTCAAGAACCATAACTCTTTAATTCATAATTAACTCAAGAAATATGATTACTTACTTGTTAAGGACATTAGCTAGAGCTTAACTTTTAATAAGATGCACCAAAGCTCTTCATCAAATGATCATTAATTTCATTTTTCTTCCCTCATTTTCTTATTTCCAAACCGACACATACAAGGATCACAACTCTCTAGAACTATTAAAAGAACCTGGGAATTGTGTAGATAGTTGTATAGATATAAGTTAATTATATCTTTGGCCAATTGACACAATAGGTCCCTCAAGTCATATTCTTTCATAAATGTGACACGTGGTATTTTATAAAACCATTCACATATTATTAATACTTATAGTTCGACTATCGGGATTGACTAACCAATCACATAAGGCCTTCAAACTTATAAAAGTCATTGTCAGACTTACCCAATGGCCTTTCTATAATAAAATGCTTACAACCCGGTTTTAGGGTGTTACAAATCTACCCCCTTATTTAGATTTCGTTCCTGAAATCTTATTCATCTAATACTAACCAAACTTGGTCGCATTTAACCCCTCATTCCTTCTTGGCACTTATATATATATATATACACTAAACTAGTTGCAACAACCTATATGGTTTTTCAACTCTAGCCATACTATAACACAATCAATTACTCTTGACTCGTTCTACTTCTCGCTTATTTCTATCACATTTACACTCTTTCTAATGGCAAACGTCATTTAAGTGTTCACCATTGTCAAGCTATCACTTTATTAACTTTTTCACCTTAACGTTGCATTCTCACTTATTTCTTTTCTAAAATTTGTCAAATGTTTCTTTGTTTGACTTTAATGATCTTGTTCTTGATGATCAGAGTTGTTGAATATGATTTTAACATGTACTTGAGCTTTCATCATGTATTTATCTTTGTTAATCGATGAATATGAGCATGTGGTATTGATGAAGCTGGAGTGAGGTAGTAACGCCATGGACTTATCCTACATTTATAAGGGTGATGACATCAAATAACGTCTATTTTATAGCATCATTTATCCCATGTAATTAACCCATTTTGTATAATTATTGTAAAGAATTGTTACTTAATCGTTTGTATTTGAGAATTGCAGTAATTACGGAGTACTTGGTGAATATTAGCAAAAGGCGCGCATTCTGGAGCTTAAACGAAGATATTTTGAAGATTACTGTTCTGACAACCAATATGCCGTATCCATCAAAGAAGATACGGCGTATATGTGGCTGCACTCACCAAGACCACTAAGGAAACATGATCAATATGCCGTATCTAGAGAAGACCAATATGCCGTATTAGAGATATAGTATGTGAATATTCTGGAAGATATCAAACGTGGTCCCTACTCCAAGAAAACCCTAATACGTCGTATCTAAGATATTGGATACGCCGTATCGACACCGACTCTAGACCTTATAAATAGAAAACTCAAAAATGAGTTTTAAGTGTGCTAAATCATATTCTAGATACCTAAACCACAAAAGTTGATTTTCAAAGGAGAAAAAGAGCAGAAGAGGTCTTGCAACGCATTTTAATCCAAAGGAGACAACGTGTAATTTCTTATACTTTTGTAATAATTTAGTTTTTGGTATCATTCGTTAACTCGGTTAGTTTACCTTGGCCAAGCCATTACTCTTGTATTAATTATGATGTTTGAAGGCTAATACCTTCGCGTATTAGCCATTATTATGAAGATCTGAATGTTTGGTTTTGTTTATATCTTGATTGCTTAATTTATCATTGGATGCTTGTTTATGTTTATCAATTTGTAATTGTTTATGTGCTAATATGCGACCTATCATTCAACTGGATCTAGTGATACTAACCAAGTAATCTAGATGCCGAGATAGCTCTCCATATAGTAATTTATACATCTAGACCAATAGGATCACAATTAACGACCTATCTTTGCCTTTAGATTATGAGCTTAGTTGGACCGGTAGGTGGCCCTTAGGATCAACGAGTACGTTCTAATTAATTGGTAAAGACTTGGTTAGTGGACTACTAGTGTATGAATCGTCATTAAGCAGTAAGTAGGTAAAGTCTCTATGAGCTAGGGTTTAACAGGATCACCATTGCTTTAATCCCTAAGATAGATTATAATCAGCAAATAAGGATGCTTTATGCGGATGTTTTAATTATGACAGAATTAATGTGTCTAGGTCTTAGGAAGAAGTCCCGCCTAAGTCTAAGAATGATATATCACCTCGAGATAAGTAATCGTTGCACTGAATAAACAAACCAACTTCTAATCGGATTAATGATGGCTAATATAGTTTTCTATTATAAGGCTTGACCGCTCTTTTATCTTCTGTTAATTTGCTTGCGTGGGTTAAAGTGTCTTGAATTGATTGCAGTCACTACCAAACCCGTGCTAGTCTCATAGGCTGAAACCCCCTTTTACCTATTAGAATTAGAATTAGAACTAACATAGGATTAGCATAGTTTTGACTTAGATTAGAATTAACTTAGATTAGTAAACCAAAATAATAATAAATTAAGAGATTTAATCTCGCTTCAAGTGTTCGACACCCTACTTACCGCGAATCTACCATCGACCGGGTACACTGCTGTTAAGTCAGTAAAATATAAGTTTAAAACTTGAATAATAAAAATAAACACCACACAACGAAACAATCAAATGCAAATCATAAATATATGTAATTAAGTATCAATTCATGCATAAATAATGTAAAATGCGCAATATAGATGGGATAAATAATGCTATAAAATACACGTTATTTGATGTCTTCACAAAGTAATAAATTTTAAAATGGTAAAAACTATTCAACCCCTCTCTACTAGTTTCCAAAATTGGTATCAAAGCCAAGGTCACCCAAGATCTTTAACGTATATTGTACATTAAAGCTTGAATCAATCTATGGATTCCGATAAATATCTAGAAGGACAATCTATGCAAAGACCACCACTTTTCGTGTAGAATCTTAGTAATCCTTAAACACACACAACTATGAAGAAAATCTAGAGAGAGAAAGAGAGTGGAAGGTTTCTTCCTAGAGAGAGAAAGTAAAAGAGAATAACATTAGATTATATGAGAAAAAATGAAACAACCAACACCCTTTCCATAGCATGGAAAGGGTATTTATACATCCAATAGGTCCGGATATAGCTTAGTCCATGGGCTTTCAATGAGCTTTTCCTTAACTAGCCTATTTATTTTCTAAATATTACTTAACGAGCTATCTAATGATATTTATG
>BQNB010113294.1:10450-21969 GCA_026074375.1 Tanacetum coccineum
ACTAAAAAATTCGTAAAATATTCATCGTAAGTCGAAAATTTTGAATTTTTTATAGTAGATCCACGACTCAGTAAGTTACTACTTTGTAGTTTACTACAAAAGCTGGGGAAGACCCTAGTTATGTTATGACGGGGCCTGAAGTCGACTGAAATTTTCTATCAGCTTTTATGTGCTATGTGGTACTATTTATATAAGGCTTACGCAATCGATTATATCGATGGATGTGGCCCGATTCATTGAAAAAGGGAGCCTTGTGTGAATATGTACATAGGTTAATTATTCGATAATTAGAATCATCATTAATGTTTGCATGAGTTAATTGTTAAGTGCTTAAATGATTGTTGTGTATTAGTTGTTGTTTATATAGTTTTGTTTTAAGTATTGACTTGTGAGAAAACAAAAAGGTTTTTTGAAAAATAAAATTATAAACATGACTAATAATTATAAATAAAATTTATTATAGACTATTAATTACGAAGTCTTATGAGTTACTTGGGTGTCGTTATCTATAATGTTAGGGCTCACACCTTAACTTCCCATGACGAGACTTGCAATTTAATATGTTTATAATATGTTTCAAATTAAAGATTGAATTTTTATCAAAGACGAAATTTGCAAAAGTACTATTTAGTTGCAAGGATAAGGTTCGGGGAGACTCATCAAGACTTCGGTCTTGTAGATACCATTGCCTTATAATACCTGACTACATTGTAGTTTTCTTACCTTGCATACTATTTAGGAAGTCGCGAATGGTCTAGGGTTTGAATGGTTTTTAACCATTCTTTAATCTTTTTCCTCGATAAAATATAAAATCTTTAAGTTTTAAAAACACGTTGAATCGTCAATTTTAAAAAAAAGTAACACTACTTATACATTAGATGTATAGAAATTAAGTGATACCATAATAAATAACTTAATTAAGTAAAGTTTTTTTTATTAAAATCTATGATACGAAGATGTATGCATGCTTTTTCGTACATATTTTTCACGACAAATATTATACCCTTTTTAAATAAGTTGTTGCCATTCAATTTGTAAGAACACTTGCAGATACTTTTTACTATGCGTGAGACGTATGTAGATCACAATCCCAAGGTGATTATACACTTTTTCCGTGAGACGTTAGTGTCACATAATCATAGTTCTTGATTGAACGACTTAATCGGTTTAGTGGTGAGACCTTAAACTCGAGACATAGATGGGATGAAACATGCTTACTAGTATATTATTGTAATAAAGTAAGTCCCATAAGGTTCTCGGAATTGCACCGGTAGCAATTATTGATCGTCAATTACCTTTTGAATACACCATTGCTAGCAGATCAACTGATGTGATGGTGGTATGTCAAGTTAGATCCTAGCCTTTAGAAA
Source organism: Tanacetum coccineum (assembly GCA_026074375.1). Lineage (NCBI taxonomy): Eukaryota > Viridiplantae > Streptophyta > Magnoliopsida > Asterales > Asteraceae > Tanacetum > Tanacetum coccineum. The sequence goes on from BQNB010113294.1 coordinate 11,821, forward strand.
ATTAATTGTTTAAAAATTTTAAACATGGCTAGTTAATTTTCTCTAAGGAATATTATCGAAAATACTAAAAATTGAATTTTGCGATTCTATTAATAGTATTAATGCAACGATAAACCGTAAACAAGGGTTTCTTTCTTTCTTGAAGAAGTCAAACCGAGACTCTTTTCCTTGTAAGGAACATGGAGACTCATTGCTATCATCTTTCTTGCTCCGGAAAGTTATAATAGGAACGTAGGAATTGTCCTAATGTAATCAAACTCATAGAAAACTTAAATGTTAAGAAGATTGCATAACTTTTATTTTCATATAGATTTCATCATCCTTATTCGGTGGTGAATACTTTGAAACATATAAGGCATTTGGATAACCAGAGAACATATTCTTAAAGGTATCAAAGGATAACATCTTAATGTAAGATGCTTTATGAGTTTTTGATTAGGAAATACCAATACTACCGCAAAAGTGGTAAAGGCAAACTAGGATAATGTATCTAGTTATTTGCCTTAATCAAAATTAAGGAGGAAATTACATGCCTAATTTTTAAGTTAATACATAGCATTGATAGATAGTCCCTCATCTACACAGTAGAACTTTTGAAATCCAATTGGAAAATAAATAGATCACTTTTTGTTTCCATTGGTTATGGAACACTTACAATGTTGTCAAATCTAGTGGGAGCATCACGATTTCTTTCTGAACAAGACATTAATGTAATGTTGTCTAATTCAATGGGAGCTACAAGGTTTATTAGTAACCAAGATTATTTCTCGCTTGTCTTGAGATAATGCATAATTTTCCAACTATAGACACTCATGGTTTTAAGGATAGTCGTGCACTATTTCTTATTAAACAAAGTGGTTCTATATCTACTTGTAACGCTAATATCTATGACGCTATCATATTGTACATATAAACAAACGAACATCGTGTTCTTTGACTACATGTATGATGTTGCGCCATGCACAAGTAGGAGAAATCTTTATTGTGTGCAAGGTACAACACATGACAAAAACAATATGATTAAAGGTTCTCTTGACCGTAAGGTAAGAAATAATATGTCGAGATATGAATTAAAGACCACTTCAAGTAAGATGTTTATGTGTTTTTGGAATGTCTAAAATAATGAAGTAATCTTGATTTAAAGACTACTTCAAGTAAAAGGTTTATGTGCTCTTGGAATGTCCCAAATAATGAAGTAATATTGTTTAACTTGAAATTACTATTGAAGCTAAGAGTTGGCGTTCAGAATTACTTTAGTTAAATATGTTTATGGTTATTGTAAATTAATAAACATTAAGTCCGTTAATTGTTAAAAGACTTATAACATAAAGTAAGAGTTCAGAATACTTTAGTTAAATATGTTTATGTTTAACATAAATTAATAAACATGAAGTCCTTTAATTGTTGAAAGATTTATAACATAAAGTAAGTTATATCCTCTGGCTATGACATGCATAATATATAGTTAACATGGATATAGTTCTTGAACTAGTTAAAGCCGTATACATTATTGCATGCAAATAGGTTTTTAAATACTATATATTCAATTTGGTTTGACACAATTGATAAGTATGTGACCTAAAGAGTATTAAGTTATTTAAAATATTGTGATAAAGTCTCACAATTAAACTACTCATAGAATACCACATATTTATGGTATGTCTAGCGTGTTGAATCAAATTCTTTGGAATTATTTGATTTTGATAACTTAAATATTTTACCTCCAAAATCTGTCAAGGTTTGAAATTGAGTATGTCTTGTATATACTCAATAAAAATCCAACCTAGAAGGTTAATAAGACACCATCATGATTATGGAATGTGATGACTCACATTAAGTCTTAAGAAATTAAAGTTTTGAATTTGTTAAAAGTCTTATGAAGAATGACATTAACAAACTAAACTCGGGAACTATCAACGTATCTTGTAATGTCCCTCTACATGCTAAGTAATTATAGAAGAGTCTAAAATTACAAAAAGCAAGTGGAAGCATTTTTAGATGTGAAAGAGATAAAAATACAAAATACATAACCTTCTAAACACACTAGTGAATATCATATCGAGGCTTTAAATGTTAAACCTTATAATGATATAATTTTCGTTCATAGATCCGCAAGGATACCTCAAATACTTGATTGATAAATGTTATATCAATATTGAGGAATATGAGTCACAAGATCATGATGAACCTGTTAATCATTAAAATGCATTGAATTTTGAATTTGGTTTCATGGTGAAACCATTAAGATGCATTGTTGAAATTTTAATTTGGTTAATGACTCAAACTATGAATGATACGATGATGTCCATAAAGATAATCATTTTTGGAACTTGATTGATCTTTAACTAAACGGTTACACTGTAAAGTTAAAATGAGTTTCATCAAAGAGAAGAAAAACCCAAGTGGTTTGGTTCTTGGTTTCAAACTCATAAGGACAATTTTGTACACATAGTTGATGCATGCATTATGATAGATTTTTAATCATACACAAGCAATTGATTGTGATTAAATATTCTTTCTATGCGCATTAATTATATAAAGATGATTGATTATTATATTAGTGTTCATATTGATGAAATATTGATGAAATATAACAATAAAAATTAAAACTCTTTCTTGAATGATTACTATTGCGAGGACGGTGAGTAATCAAAGGAGTCTATGAATTCATATAATCTTTATAAAGGGTACAAGCGGCAAGAATCCAAGTATGGTTTGCAAGCATCTAGGAGGATAATCTTATGTTTATTGTTAAATAAAGATAACTCCTGAGTATTCCTAAAGCTTTAGTGGAGAATTATGTTCAGGTTTTTTCAACCTGAAGATTTAGGAAACTAAATGTACAACCTTGAAATAATATGTTTATTGCTATAAACATATGCGATATATAAATCTAACACAATTTAACATACAATAGTTGTATCATGCATGAATGCAAGATGATTTAACAACATTGGTATTTAATTGAAATTTATTAGATAATCATTGAATTGAATATTTTAATAGAATATGTTTGGATCTAGAAATCTTTTTAGATTATGGATTTGTCTATAGTAATGAAAATCTAAAGATATATATTGCAATAACTTGTTGTGCAATTAGAATAAACCAATGAACTTGGAGTTCATGAGGTGTCAAACATTATTAAGCGAATATGCATTGTTTACGGATTTTAAAAGCATGGGGTTGTTTGTGTACACGAATGCTAAATCGAATTGAGATGACACTCAATACTAGTCATGGTATGATTTCATTTTTGATGATGACCATGTGGACTAGTTGTGCTCAACTGAGAGCATAGTTGCATTATACCACCCCCCCACCCCCGAGAATAAGGAATACTTATACACTTTTGGATGTGCGAAGGATGATTGTTGTCATTAGTTGATGTAACACTCTTATGAGATATAGTGTGTTAATATTGAGATATTTGTATAAACAAACAATCATCATAGATATTCAAGAACTTCATCAATTGAATTCTTAAAATAAGTATTCTCAAAATTCTGAAAGATCAAAGCTAGTTGAAATTAATGAAATCTATGCCTTGTCAACAAGTACGACAGTCGTATCTTGAGGCATGATTCGTCAGTTAGAATTATCATGCATTTGATCTATTTAGTATTTGGATAAGGGTGTTAAGACAATTTTATTATGATAAAGATACGTGGTATGAAGTTATATTTAATATAAGTTGTGTCTTATATTTGCATGTTAATCTATGTGAATAATAATTTTATTATTCTAATTAGTCATTGTCGATCAACAGTATAAGATATTGTGAACTAGATAAATCTAAGTGAATGGTGATATCTTGGATATTAAAGGATGTGTCGCCAAACTCACATGATATTCATAAGATGAATGTTGGACTTTCCCCAACTAACAAGATTATCACTTTATGGATCGGCGTCATTAAGTGAATCTTGTAAGTGATTTTAATTTACTAAATCCTTAGACTTGAGATGCAAGTAGGTCTTGCATGTGTGGATAATCCTTCTTGATGTAGTTTAAGTTATCCTGAATAAGGTAGCTAATAAGGACTATTTTCAGAAGTGATTGTGAAGCATATGACTTGGCACTTGTAGTCAATAAAGAATTTGTTCCTTCAATAGTTGAAGTATGATGCCACTGGGCCCCTCGTAGGGTTAATCAGATGTATGTGTGGCCGCACCCAAAAACTCAGGTAGATATGTCTCAATGATTTTTAGTAATCTTGATTAATCATATATACGAGAAACAGAATCGTTAATTAATGGAACGACTTAGATCCATATCCATTTTTAACACGGTATCAGAAACATAGGGATTATAAATACTTAAATAATTTAACTGTGACTTTACGAAAGTATACTCAGGTATTCCTAGAAGCATTAGCGTGTTGCTAGACGCTTACCAATGTTATTATATTATTTGAGACATGTCCAAGTGGGAGCTGTTGGGATATGTACATATATCAAATAATATATGTCCGGGAAATTACATGAGCCTATGGGGGCACACGCGTATACACAGAGGATACGTTTATTAATGTAATTAATATATTTATCGTATATTAATTATATTAATATGTTTCACGAAATAATTAAATGGTCGTTAATTATAAACGTTAGACGTTATAACTAATTATTAGATATTAACAAGTGAAGGACTTGTTAGTACAAAAACCAAACCCGTGAGGTGTTGGTTGTGACCGTTCAAATAAGAAAAGAATGAGGGGTCAAAATGTCGTTTCTAGCAAACAGGAGGTATTTGAGTATGACTTGGAGAACAAGTCCTGGGGCTATATATTCTCTTTACCCATTCATTCGGTGGATAGAAAAACACAATATATATTCACAACCCTAAAACTATACGTATGTGAAAAACGCTACGTATGATTGCATGATATATCCACTCACTCAGAATATTAGTGAAATAGCATGTAAACCATGCATGCTATATCATGCATGAGCATACATGCATGAATCTTTTCTTCTTCTGTTGACGAACGACTATTATATCCCTTACGAGGTTCGATCGTGTGACGACAAGATCCATAACATGAACAAGGTGTTCGGTTGTTTTATTCGTGAAGCAAGGACTAGCATCCTAGCGTATCTCGGTGACGTGTAGTGTATGCACACCATAGAGGTTATCTACTTTGGTAACTTGTTAGTTTGCGTGGTATTAGCTTTATACACACGCGTATATTCAAGAAGGTGATTTCATTAATTGCTAAAAGGTACACGTTTCTTAATCCCTTTGTTAATTACATATTCTATACGTGTTTATGTTTTCCGCTGCGTACTGTGATTATTTAAGGTTAAATAGATGTAAAAACCAACATTAAGACGTTAAAGTAATGGATTTATACAAGGAGGATCAATATTTCCAAAATTATTACTACATTCTCAATAACACCAACCACCACACACACACACACACACACACACACACACACACCACATATATATATATATATATATATATTATATATCAATATATTTATATATCTATATATATATATATATATATATATATATATATATATATATATGTATGTATATATACCATGTCTTATTTCTAGCATTTTTCATAAAACATTTTCTTATTTTATCTACTCTATTTTAGATACATGTTTCATCTATACGTTGGTATTCATGCATATTCATGTAGGTATGGTTTTTTTTTCACATATACCTAGTCTTCTTTCTTTCTTTAAACCTGTAAATAATGAGTAACCATTCATGGTGATTGCTAATAAGTATCATATTACATTGACAATGAAGGTATACCTCAAGGCTGCTAACCAAGAATAGACCATAAGAAAATCGAAACCAAACACCAACAGGAGTGCGAACTCCAATTCGAATACGAGCATTAATATACAATGAGGTATGATCGAAACCCAATCTACGCGTACACGAACAGCTAAACATGTACCATTAACGAACTAAAAGCAAAACCTACACACGAACCCGAAACTCATACGTACACAACAACTATACTTAACCCAAAAGCGTGCCCAATCACGAACTATAACCCTCCAGCGAATCGAAACTAAAACCGCAATCCACACACGAACAAAAACTGGATTAAGTACGAACAGCAACCCAAAATTCGAACTCGAACTTATTGCGTGAATGATGTATGCAGTGGTGGAACCAAGAATTAAATTGTGGGGGGCAAAAAAAAATTTTGACAACAATAAAATGCAGCAAAAATAGCTAGGATCGAAATGATAAATCGAGTATTGCTACTTAGAAATGAAAGATTTATAAGGTTTTAGAGTGTTAAATGTTGGGTTTTGATGTATGAGTGGGGGCAATTTGATTTTTGGGTGGGCCATTTTAAAAAAAAGGTCAATATCGAAGAAAAAATACACTAAAATTTCATCTCGTTAGTCTAGCCATGGAGGGCACCGCCCCCATATCTTGGGCATGCATCCGCCCTGGATGTATGTCGGTAACCCAAAACTCACACTCACACACACTTTTATTCATGAAAACATATTTGAGATGAGATTGGGAGTTTTGTTATATGATTTTGTGTCTTTCTAAAGGAGTAATGTATAACTTGTCGACTAACTGATTTGAACGTGTGTTTCTTCTTTTTAAACTCATTCTACTCTACTGGTATAAATCTTATTTTATGATATATTTGTGGTATATATCTTATTTCATAAAGTTTTATATAACAAAAAAAATAATATTTAAGGTCAAAGTTGAACCAGTTTGACTCTAAAAAGTCAAACTGGACCCTTATTTTGGGACGGAGGGTATATATTCCTTTTTTTCCTTTATTTGTACTTATGGTAGTATTCTTATATTTACATAGACTTTTTTTTGGGTGTTATATTTGTACATCTTTTAGGCATGATGAGGAGTTTAAGAACTTTACGGGAGTCATTAGGGCGCTTATATACCATACTATTGTGGGACACGCGTCACCCACGAGGTTTCATTCGGTATTACATTCTGCAAGATGTAGTTCGTTTGTATCACAATCTGCAAGGTTTTCATTAGTGGCAACAACACCTTACCCGGATTTGGGTAAAGACGAGGACAATAACAAAGAAGTTGCTAATCCTATTTTGAAAAGGTCTTGGGCAATGCTATGAGCAGGTCTCATATATACATCTTCTCATACATACATCTATGCAAATTATTAATAATTTAAACGAAAGTACCAAACCAATATTTAACTTCCATTTCATTTGTGTTATATTTGATATAGGCAAACTGTATTTGTTGATATGTTAAAGCATTATTGGTTGGGTATTAAGCTTCTTGATGTTGACGTGAAGATCGGTTCGAGTTTGCGTGTTAAGCTTACTTGTGGGAAGTGTCTCGGGAGAGATAGACAACAACTTACAAAATTGTTGGGTATAGTTCCAAACAAGGATGATAGAAAAAGGCATCTAATAAGCACACCGTAAGGCCTCCCAGCTGTGTTGTTTCTTGAATTTCGCTCTAGCTCGAACGTTTGAAGACCTTCCGGTTAAACTATGAGGGAGTATTAACCTGCTACTTTACGTAGCCCAGTTTGTATTTGTGGTGCTGGCCTAGCCCACTAGTTTGCATGGCATTCCACAACTCAATTATGCATTTATATTGATTCAGTTATTCCTAACAGAATTATGGGGATCAACCTAATCTAATACTGGCAAAAAAATTATGATTCAATGTTAACTAGGTACACTGTTGGACAATTACGACAAGAAACCCGAAGTTCGATCGCGGAACGCTAGATCGCGAGTTGTATCGAGCACAAGTAGCAAACACGAGAGACTACAAAAAAAACGACCAGAATATGCACACGTTTTATCATCATACCAAACCTTTATTAAAAACCCTAATAAAGCTTACAATTTAAGGAAGAAGAATGAATAACTAGCATCCCCTCTCATCTCTATTTATAATCTATTAGGAAACATCCTTTAACCAATCCTAGTTATAATCTATTCCTAATCTAAATTACAATGTACACCTAAGTCCCTAGACTATGCTTGAGTTTACTACTAATTTTCCTACAATTTCCACCTTAAGAGTAGCACTTAAACATAACCGATACTCAGCATCTTTTCCTTTTGTTGAAACCTCGAACCGGGGAGCACCTTGTTGACCAAGCATTGTACTTCCGTAATTTTCCTAGATTAGCTTTCATAGACTCCTTCACTTTCTTCTTTTCAGCAACATTACCCTTTGCACTCTTTTGACCAGGTACTCCGGTTACCATAATATTTGCCCCCACCTTTATACCAAGGTGTACTTTTTCTTGCTCCTTTACCAAGTAGTCAGTGTTTGTCTTTTCTTTAAGTTGCTTGTCCTCCAACTGTCTTTGAGCCACTACAGCATCATCGTAACTAACCTAAAAAATCGCAGCTTCACGATACATTTGAGTTCCTTGTAGTTCCACCTCAAACCAAACACATTTTTCATCTTGTACTTCATGGACTCCTGTTTCAACACCATGACCAAATTGTTTGAACCCAACTTGTTTATAAATAAGTTATTTGAACCCAACTTGTTTAGAACCAAGTTGATTTAATACAACTTGTTTTGAACCTCCATGCTTTTATATGTAACACCCTCAAATCTGAGTATGCAGCGGAATGTTGAATATCCGAAGGCGTTACATTATTGGGTCAATAGCACAAGATCAGAGAACGACTACTAAACGTGTCGTTTTAAAAAGATACATTGGATTAACAAAATACTTGTTCATTACATAAGCTCATGGCTTCAAATTGTTCGACAATATAAGCAAAGATTTCGGTTTATAACAAATGTTCCCAAAATGTAATACGACCCAAATCTTTAGTATTGACTCTCTCCAAAGAGTGACCCCCAATGTATCTGGGCACCTCGTGCCTTATTGACCTGAGAAAAACATGCTTAAAACGTCAACATAAAGTTGGTGAATTCATAGGTTTACGTAATTTAAATAGTAGGACCGCAAGATTTCCAAGTGTATGATTAAGCAACAGATGCAAACATCATAAACAGTAATTACGTTTTCCTAAGCTCATGGCACTGAAGCTCGACATGTATGAATGCAATAAATTGCCAACATTTGCCCATGAATGATGTTCTAACCCGTAACATCCCAAATCCGACATGGTATACGTTTGTTGTCCGGCAAACCTACACAGTGAGCGCTACTCACCCAAACGGGGACGTCAATCCCAAATAGATCTATTTATAACACTCGCGCTCACAACCTAGTAATTGACAGTTCATGATAAAGGGCTCAGTGGGTTATCGCTACTTAGGCAAACACGTAATCATAGTATAAAATGTACACTTGCGTCCAATTTGTAAAGCAAAACATGTTCTCACCCCAAAGATGTAAATCATTTAAATAATTGTAAAACATGGGGCTATGAACTCACCTTAGTAGGTAGTCCCCTGTGAATGGTAAATATATCCAAGTATGGCAAATGAATCACACCGTCAGATACCTAAGTAAATACGGCCAGTCTTAGTCTACAAGTTTAGGCTAACGACTTAATGTATAAACTACAATAAATTGCTAGTTTATATATACTGTTATCACTTGTGTGGTGGTGCACATGTTTATTGTATTTGTCTCTACTTGATGGCTCTTGGGAAGGTATACGATTACACACGTTCAAGTATATGTATAAACGTTATTAATAAATATACATATTTATTAAGTCGTGTTTTAATTTGTATAATATCCAATCAATATTATAACTTGTCTGATTCGTTAAGTGTTTATTAAAATCACTTTTGTTTATAAAATACCCTAAGATTTTTTATATTTACAAAAACAGTACCTATGTTTATGAAAATATAATGTTTACATTTTAAACCCCTAGGTTTCCACATTTACACCTTTAGTCCTTTAACTTTACAAAAATTACACTTTAGGTCCTTATACTTTTAGAACAGCCCCTTAAGTTTCAGAAGTGACAAAACAGTCCCTAAACTTTATAAATTCAGTTCTAACTGTTTTAACTCTTAAGTTTACAATTTGACACTTTTAGTCCTTTAACTTGTAAAAATCAACCAGTGGCAAAAGGTTCCATTTAGCTTATATAAGGCAAATAAGCTGTTTACTTGCGAAAATAAGCTCGGATGAGCTTATTTGAGCTTATTGGGCTTTTCGGGCCCGTTAGGGGTCCGTTAAGAGTTTCAAAAG
>BQNB010113295.1:0-21969 GCA_026074375.1 Tanacetum coccineum
AAACCGGTTTTTTAAAAAACCGGTTTCGGTTTTTCGACCGGTTTTTTAAAAAACCGGTTTTGAATTTGCATCTCTAGATGCCGCAAGAGAAAAGAAGGCTAGATATGGATCAACACCATTGGGCCAAAGTTAGCCCATGTACAAAACAACAATTGGGATTGTCGTTTTTGTTTTGATCTTTAGTATAGTATACAATACAATAATGATATATCTACCCCTGTCCCATGGGTCAATATTGCAAAAGGCCAAATTATCAAATACACTGGATTCATATGACTAAAGAACCCAAAAAAAAATTAAAAGCCCAAATGACAAGAGAAAATTACAGTAAACCAGTAAAGATTAAAGAACCCAAAAAAAAAAGTTTTGCAATACCGACCCATTGTGGTCGGGTCTAAGCAAACTCAATATGGGTAAGTTACCACCATTTAGCAACACTTTGAAGATAAGCGACGACACCCACAGTTTAACAAGCAGTTGACTAAAGTTGATAAATTTGCAGAAATGACAAGTTTGGTGGTCTTTGTTTTGATAATTAATGTTTGTATTTGTAATGGGTTATTAAGTACTAGACTTAATCGTATGAGTGGCAGCAGTAATTATATAACCAAGGAACCACTTTGGTTTAATCAGACTCTTGATCACTTCTCACCTTATGTATGTGTTTTTTTAAGGATTTATGATGTTTGGTTTTAATGGTTATTTAGGATTGAATTAAATATTTAAATATTATATATTTAGTTTAGAATCAAGTTTCATAAGCTGGTTTAAGGTGTGCTCTTTTAATCTTGTGTAATGGATGTTTTGTTTTTTGATAGTTATAATTGGTTTGAGATACGATTAATATGTTTTTTTTTATATTTAAGAGCCAAGTTTGCAACAGCTACAAATTAAGACATGTGATTGAGTACGTTGATGTGTATCAGTAAGAAACTGTATTATCTGTGGAGTCGGACAGTAGGGCTTTTTTTAAGTTGTGTATAACAGTGAGTGCTTATCTGCTTACGAGTTACCAACCTACCTGCATATCTTTAAGTGTTTGGTCATTTTAAAATAAGCAGATAAACATGTTCGATCACTTAGAGGTTGTTATAGACTGCGTTTTCAAAAATGATTTTTCGTTAAAGTAGGTCATTGCCTACTTTTTCGAAACTGCGTTTTCTCTCTAGGAAAGTGCAATAATCATTTTTATATAAGGTTTGCCAAACACTGTTTTTTATTGCGTGTGTTCTGTAACGCAAAAATCAAATACCCTTTCCCAAACTCAATCCACACGCCCTTTCAGATAAGCAATTTTTATTTATAAGCATAACGTTTTTTTCTAAAGTTGTTTTTATATGATCAGGTTATTCTGTAAGTTTTTGCCTTGAATTGGGTTAATTAATGTTTGTCTTGGTGGGTTTTTGGCATTTACAGGATCATCGAAAATTTGGGCAGAGGTACTATGAATACTTGGACCATTTCAGGATACCTGATGGACCAATCTTCTTAGTTATATGCGGTGAATCTACATGTGGTGGAATATCCGATGACTATATCACTGTATGTGCGAAATACAGTTTATGTTGAGTTCAAGTTATATCAAAAGCTAAAAGAAATATTAAACTTGGTGCAGGTTTTGGCCAAGAAATTTGGAGCTGCTATGGTCACCCTCGAACATCGTTACTATGGAAAGAGTAACCCGTTCGACTCTCTAAGTACAGAAAATCTGAAGTTTCTTTCATCTAAGCAGGCACTTTACGACTTGGCTACTTTCCGTCAATTTTATCAGGTATGCCTGTGGTTATTTGGCTTGCAAGATAAGTTCCTCGCAATGTTGCAAAAATCGCTAGGTGCTAGTCGGGCGGTCGACCACCTTCAAGGCGGAATTCGCCTAGGCGGATTGAAATTTTATGTATATAAATATTATAAATAATACGTAGAACATAACAAAATACTTCTAATTCAAAGTTTAGACAAATGAATTTAACAATTCAAGTACTTAAAACTTCAAATGTGAACATATCACTTCAAATACTTGAAACATTAATATTAAATTGATGTTTGATTCTCATCTTGTCCATTAGTTCATATTGTTCAATTGGTTCGAATTCCATACGAAAAACCCATGACTTTGTGTTTACAATCGATGGTTTTTCTTTTGTGTTAAGATGTTATGTTAAAATAAATATGGATCGGGTATATTTGGGAAAAAAAACCTAATTTTTAGTTTAAAAACGTTGACTTTTTGTTGACTTTCGTTGACTTTGTTGACCGCCTAGCTCCGCCTAGGCGGATGTTTGACCGCCTTTTGACTTTTCCGCCTAGTTTGGTCGCCTAGCCATAAATCGAGGCGGTGTATGCCCGCCTAGGCGGCCGCCTAGCCCGCTTTTTACAACACTGGTTCCTCGACATAATGGAGTACAATTGGGATTACAAAAATTGTGTTTTCACGTACGTAGGTCTATAGGAGTACATCTATTTATACAAGAAGTAGGAGGGCTGTTCTCTTGCTCAATTCCCTAATTGTTAAGCTCTATATATTCAATATCTTAGACTGCTCTGCCCAACAAGCTACAATTGTAAATTTAATCATATGGGTGCCATTTACATCTTTTGTAAATATGTCTCATAACTAAACTTCCGTTCTAACATGTCATGTCTTAGTAAGACCTGCAAACTTGTTAAACAAAGTTGCATTCAACCGAGATATGTTAATTTCGTTTATAAAAAAAACCATTAGAAGCAATTTGAAGAACAGACTCATTATCACACCATAGCTTTGATAGATAAGCAAGTGCATTTACCAATTTTCTTGAATAGTTGATGCATCTAAACTTATACACCGAGTCAGCCATGGCTCGATATTTTTTTTTCGAGAATAGAGTGAGAGTTTGTTTGATTATTTGGTTTGTTTAGGATTAATTACATTACCTCTGTATCTACTTAGTTGTATAACTGGGTGTTCTCTTCCATATTGTACTTGTAACTTCCCCCCCCCCCCCCCCCCCCCCCCCCCCCCCCCCCCCCCCCCCCCCCCCCCCCCCCCCCCCCCCCCCCCCCCACACACACACACACACACCCACCCCCACCCACCCACACAAAAACACGCAACATCCTGAAGTAGGTCTTCTGTCATCCGTGCATCTGTTTTATTGTAACTTGTATCCGCGTAGGCTTAAACTGAACCAGCAAAGCATGCCACATAAGCGACCACCCTGCCCACTAAGCAATGTGCGTCCTGTAGCTCTTTTTAGATAGCAAAGAATAAGTTCAAGGAGAGGAGATGCTTATCTGTTGTTGAGGATATGAATCGCCGTGACACTACAAACATGATCTTAGAACCTGTCACTGTAAGGTTAAATCATTAGTCCAACGAATCGCTTATCTTATCGGGATTAATAGCGTTTTCTTTCTAAGACGGGAAGATCCTATTTTCTGTTTATTGATAGGAAGTTTCTTTTTTGATTTCTGATTATCCCGACTCCTAGGAAATATCATATCTTTAGTCCTTGATTTGGCAGTGAAAAAGTGTCTTAAGTTCTTATATGTTTAGATTGTCGTTACAGTTATCACAATCATCAATGTTAACTTCAAGTAGGATCATTCATATATCCTGCAGAACAATCTGTTATCAAACATACCCTTATACATACCACATTCTAAATATATTGTTACTATTTACCAACCATGATCAAGGACTTTGCTTCAGGTTGTACAAAGATTCAAGGGCGAAGCTACTTGAGGACTAGAGAGGGTGGTGGCCCTCCTAGAACTTTTTGTAGTAGTGTATTTTTTATGCTTTTTTGTGTAAAAAAATATAGTTTAGCTTTTGGCCCTCCCATTAAACAAAGATTGCATCGCTGGCCCTCCCAAAATATTTGGTGAAGCTCCGCCACTGCAAAGATTCTAATCAAGATAATACTTTTCATACCGTGCATGAACAATTGTTGCTCCATAAGTCCATATACACTTCCTCCCAAAAGACCCATGGAGGAAATCATTAGGCAATCATAACCGTAGGAGAAAATTATCTTAGCAGTCTACCCCATACTGTAGAGCATAACCTTTGTTACAAGAAAAGCTTTCAGCCGAGCCACAAAACCATCTGGACTAACCTTAACCATGAATACTTATTTAGACGCAGTTTCCTTTTCGTTAGTAGGTAATCCTACCATTAATGTCCAAGTGTCATTATAATCACGGGCATTCATTCACTAAATGATAGCAGCACATCATGAATAATTGGCTATCACTAACAGTTTTAGAAAATACATAGAGTATTATGGCAATAGAAGTAGAAGCATGCAACTTATCATAAGATACAAAGGAACCAGGTACATTTACCCTTCCATATGGCGATGGCTGGTTAAAGTTTTGGTAGTTGTGTAGCTGGAGGATCATTAATCCCTAATAATACGATTACGTAATTCTATAGTCACAGTATCTGACAGTGTTATCTTATATAAACTTGTAGAAATCCCTAAACTTGAAGCTCAACAGAGAAAATGTTGAGAACCCATGGTTTGTTTTTGGTATCTCATATGCTGGAGCTCTTAGTGCGTGGTTTCGTCTCAAATTCCCTCACTTAACTTGTGGAAGTGTTGCAAGCTCTGGTGTCGTTCATGCTATTCTCAACTTTGAGCAATATGATCAACAGGTGCCATAAAGCACATTTTCTTCAAAGTTTCACAATACATATTAAATTCTATTTTAATATTTACTCCCTGGCCTCATGATTACGTTCATTGTGGCAGATTGGTGAGTCTGTTGGGCCAGAATGTAAAGCCATACTACAAGAAGTTACTCAACTTGTTGAAAAGCAGCTCGATTCAGATGGTGAATCCATTAAAACAAAATTTGGTGCTTCTGAGGTATAGCTTTGTGATTATGATGTAACATAGAATTTATTAGGATCTGTGAAGTTTTATAATATGATTGAACATACAGCTAAAAGTTGATGGGGATTTCATGTATTTGTTGGCGGATGGTGCAGCTGAAGCCGTAAGATTACTTTTAGGTTTTTAAGTAATCTGGTTTTGGTTTCTTGTGAAGCTGATTTCATCGAATCTTACGTTTATAATTTCTTTGCAGATCCAATACGGAAATCCAGATAAACTTTGCACACCGATGATCGAGGCTAAGAAGGCTGGAGAGGATGTAGTGGTAATTAATCATTTACTTTTGTGACATGCATTTTGACTTGTATGCCTATTGTAATTTACATTTAAAAAAAATTACTCATAGGATGCGTATGCAAAATATATTGCTAGTCTTGGATTTGACATTAAATCATATACTGAAGAATACATGAAGAATACGAGTTCCCCATCCCGGTTGTGGTGGTTCCAAGTGTGTACTGAAGTTGCGTTTTTCCAAGTTGCACCAGCTAATGATAGTATCCGCTCTTCAAAGATTGACTTAAGGCATGTGCATACAACTTATACCTATTCAAAATTTGATTTTATATTATTTATAAACAATTGCATTTGATATGTAACAGGTATCATTTGGATTTATGCAAAAATGTCTTTGGAGAAGGCATTTATCCACTTGTTAATTCCACAAATTTATACTATGGGGGCAGAGATATTGCTGGTATAAATGTTTATTTGCTTATGTATTTTAGTTCCTGATGAATATTTGCATAAGATACGAGCTTACTTTTAATTTGTCCCCTTTTAGTCATTGTACATTTTTGGTACAATTGAGCCATTAACAGATGGTTATCTGACCAGTGCGGGTCATTTTGTATAAATTCTATGATTATAAATAAACATAAATAATTGTGAGTAAGAAGTATCTTTTTTGAAATACATTAGTTAAGGTTTTTTCTTTTTTGGTTACCCAGACGGGACACAAAGCCTGACTTGTATATACAAAAACTAGTACGATGACTTAACCGGGACAACTGAAAAAGTTCAAATTACCCAATAAATTACTAATTGTAATGTGTGCGTGCAGGTTCAAAAATAGTCTTCACAAACGGATCACAAGATCCGTGGCGACATGCATCTAAACAGGTCTCATCTCCAGATAGTAAGTTCCCATAATCCTTTATCTGTCCTTTAGCTTTTTCCTACCATAATTCAATAAATGAAACACACGTTTTTGAATTTGTAGTGCCGGCATACATTGTCACTTGTCATAATTGTGGGCATGGAACTGATCTAAGAGGATGCCCTCAGTCTCCCTTAGTTCCTGAAGGTTAGTTGGGACTTCATTAGCAACATTGATGATTGTCTCTAAAAAGAATGTTAAGGTATTACATGTTAAATTGCAGGAAATTCTAAAAATTGTAGTGATCCTGACGCGGTTAACAAAGTACGTCAGAAGATGATACAACATATAGACTTGTGGCTCTCAGAGTGTCATGGTGATGGCAAGAGTTCAATGTAAATGTGAACTATTGAATGCTGATTAACTAATTGTCAGCAATCTCCCACGAGGGTAACGTATGTATAGTAACTATCATTTGGTCTATATGATAGCTGTGAGTTGCATCATGTGCCATAATTACATGAAGGAGACCTTCATTTTGTAAGTTTCAAACTTTTTAATAAAGAGCGTAACCGTCCATGTGTTATACTTTCTTTTTTGTTCTATATGATCTCTGTGACTTGGTATTTTGTATGGATAGTAAAGGTGGCAATTTTAACCCCCAATTACTTATGGTAGGTAGGTTTGGGTTGTGTTCTATCTCAAATTGGTCAAATAAAAAAGATTAGGTAAAAGGGGAATGGTTTCAATCGGTTGAAACTCTACCAAAGTCTATTTTAAAATATTATGTCTTTATAAATCTTTGTTTAAAACTCTTGTTTTTGCAATAATATTGCATTCGTAATCAGAGATAGCAACAAACTTGATTGTTTCTTTTATAAATATGCACAAACAGGTGTTTGCGGGTCATTCAAGTGACCCTTCTTTACCCATTAGCCAACCCACTTGACCGACCCGCCCATTTAGCCTTAGGCTCTAGTGATCACACATTAATGTCTCTCATTGTTTTGTTTACGCTCTGTTTTAAAGGGTCTGTCACTAGATTTTGGCAAGCCGTTTTGGGCTTATGATTATTGCAGCAGGGCCTTGTGTCTAACACTCAATACGAGTTTGTTGCTGGTAGGACAGATCTTGGTGGTCCTTTCAATTTCTTAACGGAAGTGCTTGATTGGTGTAAAGGGAAGAAATAGAAAGCGTTGTTTTTATAAAGTTGAATTTTGCTAAGGCTTATGACTCGGTTCGTAGGGACTTCTTGCTTGAACGGTCCTTGTGGCTTTTGGATTCGGTTCGGACTTGGTGTACTTGGTATTAGGAGGTATTTAGATTTTGCTAGGCTTCGTTACTTAGTTAAATGGAAGTCCGTCTGACGATGTGTCATTATTCATCGGGGTCTTTAAACAATGGTGATCCGCTTTCGCCTTTTCTTTTTTAGTCTTGTTATGGAAGCTTTGCATTTTCCAGTTTGTTAGCAGTTGATGAAGATGTGTTTAGGCATTCAGTTACAGGCGGCTCTTTGCTTTATCTCATTTTATTGTTTGCGGATGACGCTTGTTTTATGGGTGAGATGGTCTGATAATAATTTGGGAGGTATTATCAATATTATTAAATGTTTTTCCATGCTGCAGTCGGGATTACAGATTTAATATTCATAAGAGGCCAAATTTTGGGTGTGGGGGTCATCGACGGTCTAGTGTTGAGGATATGGATTCGTCTTTAGGTTGCCTATTTTGGAGAAACATGTTCCGTTATCTTGAGGGTTGTGGTGGGGAGCTGGGGAGGATGACTCGTATAAGGCTGGGATGATGTAATTTTAAAGCTTCAATAGCGTCTTGCTAAATGGAAAGCGAAAACCCTCCTCGATTGGTGTAGGCTTAACTTTGTTAAATCTCGTTCTCGGTGCATTCTCCCCTTTATAACTTTTACGTCCATTTTTAAAGGTTCCTAAAGGCGTTGCTTAAGGTTATGGATTCAATTCGTAGTAGTAACTTCTTTAAAGGTTGCCAGCTTGTTTGGAGAAATAAATTTTCTGGATTGCTTGGGTTAAGGTGGTTAGCTTCGAAGAGGAGGGGGTTCTTGGGTTTTTTCGAGGTTATTTCGCTCATTAATCGAAGCGATCTCTTAAAGTGGTGTTTGGCGTTTCGTTTTCGCAAGCGATTCTTTTTGGTTTGTGTTATCCAAGCGGTTCATAGGGGATAAGACTTTGAATCTATTCAGTTCGTAAGGTTTCCATATGGAGTTCGATTCTTTGAAGGAAGTTCAACGTGATTAAGTCATATGGATTGATTTCTTGTCGTATTGCTCTAAACGTATTGGGGATGGGTCAATTCTACTAGGTTTTTGGAAAGAGGACTTGGATGGGGGATATATCCCTTGTGTGTAGTTGTGTACCGCGTTTGTTTGCCCTTGATTCTGCTCCCAATATTTGTGTGGCGGTAAGATGGCTGGCCCCCACACTGGATTGTCTTTGCGGAGATCAGTTAGAGGGAGGGTTCACGAACAGACAAAGAATTCTCAGATTTAAGTTAGTTTTTGAATTCAGTGGTTCTTTCAAAGTCTATAAGGATCGTTGGTATTTTCTCCCTTTCTAGCAGTGGTGGTACATTTGTGTGAAAGCATAACTCGTCTTGTATGTTGATTTGTGTGCCTTCCCTCTCTTCTGGCCGTTCTTGGTGGGTTAAGTTAATTCCTATTAAGATTAATGTTTTTTTATGTGGCGAGCTCGTCGGGTGGTGTTGCCCCTACTAGATACAATTCTGGTACCAAAAAGGTGTTATTTTGGTGTCCATTCTTGCCACGGTTTGTTTTTCGGATGAAGGAAGGATCGTCAATATATTTGTTATTTCGAATTTTTGTTCTCTATTCAGGATTGGATTTGCATCGTTTTTAATGTTTGACGTTGGTGGTGAGGATCGATTCCAGCTTTGGCGTTCGTGTCTGCAGAATGGGAAGAGTGGTTATCTTCTATTTCGTCTTCCGGGTTCAGTTAAAGGTTTTTTGGTAAGGAAAGTCTTCTACGTTGTTGGTGGTTTTTATGGGGATTTGGAATTCGTTCTACTTTTGATTTTTTGTTAATATGCGTCTAGATAGATCTCTTTTTGAGAATATTGTCTCTTCTACTTTCTTTGGTGCTAATAGTAGGTGTAGTAGAAAGTTCTCTAGGGATGATTGGCTTAAAAACCCGCATTTAATATCTTTGTAATTTCTTTTCTAGCTCCTTGCTAGTTTATAAAATGTTGCCGTTCAAAAAAAAAAGAGATAGCAACAAACTTGATTGTTTCTTTTATAAATATGCACAAACAGGTGTTTGCGGGTCATTCAAGTGACCCTTCTTTACCCATTAGCCAACCCACTTGACCGACCCGCCCATTTAGCCTTAGGCTCTAGTGATCACACATTAATGTCTCTCATTGTTTTGTTTACGCTCTGTTTTAAAGGGTAGCATAGAAAGGAGAATTACTCGGTCTCAGATACCTGTACACAATGTCACATTGTTACTTCTGTGTTTATTTCTTCACCTGAATGCATCTTCATAATTAATAGGGATACGTAAGTCTGTGCTCAATGTCATGCGTCCCCTTGTGTAAGACTGTTAAGTGAGACTCGGACACACAATCACCTAGATAGACTAATTGACGACCAAAACCCAGATTCATTCACCAAGGACTACCATAGATATCTAGCCTAGGTATGTGATTCTGTTTACGGTTTGGAGTATCAAGAAGGCTCTTTATGTCTAACCGAACCATTTTTATTTATTGCACATTTTTTTCAGCTTCGTTGGCACAACCAAGATGAACAATATATTCATTTTTTGCAAAATTCCAACCAAGGTTACGGTTTACACAAGGTACAATCCATACTGCAACCGCACAAGCCGCTATAGCATGATTGTTATGAAGACATTTTTTTTCCAAAATGATCTTATTAACATCCATTAAGATTATTATACATTAGAATCCCAGACTCATTAGTATCCCAGACTCCACATCGACACTTATAAAATAGCTAGAAGTATATGCTATCAACAAAAGAAGCACTCTCCAAATGATCTTTAGATGATACAAATATATCACTTTCGCATATTAAAGCTTTCCTTTTAGTGTTCTGCACTCAACACATGAGACTTAGTAGACGTATCCCTTAACAAACATTCCCTTTTTGGCCTCCTCTGACTCACCCTCACCGGCGTATTTCCCAAGCTGAGCAAGTGAGTTAGCACTGGCCCGCAGAAGCAAAGCATCTTGAGCCGCCTTCACATTCTCGGGTCTTCCTCCCCATGTCTTCAAGCAAGTGTTCTGTAGGGCCCGCGCATATGAGAAGGACACGTGCCATGGGTTAGGGGTTTGGTTCATTGCATTCAAGTTAAGTGTAGCTTCCACCTCAGATTGCCCACCCGACAAAAACTGCATTTCAAGTATGTGTTAAATTTTGTAATGTACTAAATATTAATGCGTAAGGAAAGTAAAAGTTGTCGGTGAAATTACCATTATTCCGGGAACTGCGGGTGGGATTCTTTGTTGGAGGAGTTTAAGGGTGTAATCAGCTACTTGTTGAGGTGTGGCTCTTTCCTTGCAATTGGCGCCAGGGGTAACCATGCTTGGTTTTAAAAGGATACCTTCGAACAACACATTGTTTTGAGCAAGGTAAAAGAACACCTCCGCCCACACCTTCTTTGCAACCTCAAATGTTGTGTTCCGTGTTCACCATCTAGCAAAATCTCAGGCTCAACAATTGGGACCAAACCGTTGTCCTGACAAAGTCAAACTTTTGACATTACAAGCCACATCTAATCAAGGAATAACTGCTTTAGGGGGTCTTTGGTTTTGCGTTGTAGAACTGATTATCTAATATTATTTCGACGTAAAAATGCAGTGGTCAGTTTCATAGGTAAACACATTATGGTCTAATTACTCAGTGGTCCTTATTCAGATTTAATCTAATGCACAAACATCGACCATATATACAAACACTATTTTATCTGACATGTTATTGTTGCATCTTATTCTTATTGTTAGTAAATCACTTTATTAGAAGTACAACCAAACAGTACCCCTGTAGAATATTATGAGGTCGTTTTACCTGAGAAATAGCAGCATAACGAGCCAAACCCCATGCTGCTTCCTTGACTGCAAGAGCTGACGGGCCATTTGGAATGCTCACAACTGTACGCCTGCAAGATCAAGTGAGTTAGTGAATTGGCATAGAGGAGATGAGTGCTTTAAGCAGGATGTCAATGAAGAGAGCTTTGACTTTTGCACCTACCATTTAGCAAAACGAGCCCCCTGTTGGTAGTAAGCTGCAGAGCGTGAGGCAAGCCCATCAAGACCTTGGCACCATGACTCGTCGTTGGAGAACGCCAATGGAACTAGACCCTGTAAAAGGTCAAACATTAGATACACCGTTCCATGGCACTATATACATAGGTGTTGAATGCTGAAATCTGAAGCCAGTTTTGAATGTTAAAAAGTATATTACCTTGTCGACCTTGATACCGGGAACAATTCCTTGTTCAACAAGGATATCGACAATCTTCTTGCCATCAACAGTTGATTGGTACAATGTCTCCTCAAAGAGGATAGCACCGGAGATGTAGTTACCAAGACCTGGTGGGGTAACAAGTAGGGTCCGGTAAGCTTGTCGATTAGCCTCAGTGTTCTCAAGACCAATAGAATCTAACCGCTTTCCACATGTAGCATTCGACTCATCCATAGCCAGGATTCCTCTCCCAGGTGATGCAATGGTTTTCTACATTTCAAATATAAATTCATTACTTAAAAATTATGACTTCCATTTTTCATTATATATCAAATAGTATATGACACGCATAATATAAAAACACATACAGCGGTTTTAACAAGCTCATCGGCATATGAGGCATGGACGGTTAGTGCAGCGGGTGCGTTGGTGCTGAACCGGACTATGGAGACCGATGGTTGGCGAAGGTTCTGACCCTTGACCCATTCAGACTTGTCAAGAATGGCTGTGGATGACTGGAAGATAGATGTTGAGGCCATTCTTTTAGAACTTGTAAAACTACAAACTTTAAAACTAAAAATAGAAAGAAGCTCTTGGGCTTTCTATATCACTTTAAACTTAACACTACTCATTATGTTTGGGCTCACTTAATAATATATAGTTATTTTGTGGCATGAAAAGATATATTTTTTAAGGCTATAATGGGCTGGCTTATTAGAAGATGACACGTGGACTGATAACTTTTGCTGACTAGGAGATGATATGTGATAAGGGGACGAAAATTGTCCCATGGGAATTTCAGGTTTTGTGGATGATTATTTATTAACACTTGTTATTTGTTACTACATGTATGTATATATGGTGTCATTAGAAAACAGGCATCAATAACCATAATAACCACGAAACTAATTAGAAATAACGACTACCCACAAAATAAATGACAAAATGTACCAAAAGAGATTATGATCAAAGGTTTAAACAGAACAAGCATTTAGTTGCATGTATCAAAGACGTTGATTAAGCTGTTTTTGCAACGAGGTACGAGTATTAAAAGCTGGATATGCTATCCAAACAACCGTTAACAAATCACTAGAAACTGAGGGATGTGCTTATTACTATAATCTAAAAATAGAAATAAAGAGGGTTCATTAGAAGTTAAAAGGGACTTGTCATGCAAAAGAAGAAAAAAGAAACAAATTCATTTATGTGAAGGTGAATGGTGGGGATATTAATAAGTGGGCATGGTTTCATGTACTTTTCTCTTCTTTTTCAAGATAAGGCCAACAACGTAGAATTAAAATTTAATAAGTGCAAGGTAACCTATTCATTATATAGGGGTGGATGTTTTGACACAACGACTCATTTCCCGACCTTTTAAACCGTCACATAATTATTTATACAGGTGCGGGTTGGTCTTTTTAGATGGGGGTCGGGTATGATGGGTTCGTAAATAGCGTTACGTGGTAGGTTTATGGGCATGGCTGGGGGGGCGGTTATAACTTTGAAAATTGCCGGGGGGGGGGGTGGTGATGGTGAGGGGAAGGAAAGTTTGGTGGGGGGGGGGGGGGTCGTAGTGGGGGGATGAGGTTAGACGTGGAGCGGGGCCAGAGCGGGTAGGCGGGGGGGGCGGAGGGGGAGGTAGTGGGTGGGGGAGAAAGGGCGTGTGCGTTTGGAGGAAGGGGGGCGGGGGGTGGAATTGGAAGAGTTGGGGGCTTGATCGATGAGGAAGGGGAGGGAGGGGTGGGGGGGGTGGTGGGAAAGGAGGGTGTTTAATGTGGTTGTGGGGAGGAGGGGTCGGGGGGGGGGGGGGGGTCGAGGGGAAGGTGCTGGGAGGATAGGGTGGGGCAGGTTGGGTGGGAGTTAGGGGGGGGGTTGTGGATAGTGTGGGGACGGTGGGGTGGGGTGGTGAGGGAATTTGGGGGGGGGGTGGAAGGGGTGCGAGGGGGATAGCGGGGGATAGGGTATGAGGGGGGGGGGTGGGTCGAAAGTCTGAGGGTGGGCGGAAGATGACTGTGGGGGGGGTCGGGGTGGTGGGTGTGGGGGGCGATAAGTAGGAGGGAGGGGGTACGGTGTGGGGTGGAGGTTTAGGGTGATGGGGAGGGGGGTAGGACTCACACGAAGTGGGGGAGGGGGGGGTGTGAAGGAATATGATCGGATGGGGGGACTGGTTAAAGGTGGGGCGGGTGTGGGTGGGGGGGGAGGGGGGGCGAGGTCGGATGGGGCGTTATGGAGAGTGTGGGTGGGGGTGAGTACTACCAGCGAGAGGGTCTGGGGGGGGCGGCGGTGCGACTATGGAGAGCGGGTGGGGAGGTCGGTGTGGGTGTGGTCTTCGGCGGGACCGTCGGTGGGGGGGGGTATGGGGGGTTTAGATGGTTCGCAAGGAGGGCAAGACTAGGGGGTGGGGGAGGCGGCGGAGGGGCGGAGGGAGCAGGGGGGGGGGGGGGGGTGGGGTTTTGTGTGGGGGGGGGGTTGTGTGATCGGTGGGGTTCGGTGGGGGGGGGTGGAAGGGTTGGAAGGGGCCGAGGGGTGCGGTGGGGATTGGGGCGGGAGGGATGGGGGTTTGGGGGGGTGGGGCGAGAGGGTTAACGGCGGGGTTGGGAGGGAGGCGGGGTTGGGGAGAATGGGGGAGGTAGCTAAGGGCGGATCGGGGGGAGGGGGGTAAGGGTGAGTGGGATTGGAGGGGGGTGTGGACAGAGAGGAGTGAGGGGGGGGAAAGGTGGGGGGGGTGATGGTGAGGGAGTCGCTAATGGAGAGTAGTGAATAAAGGCGGGGTAGGGGGGTCGTGGGGGTGGAGTGGGGACGGGCAGGGGGGGGGGAGGGAGGTTGTGGAAATGTGTGAGGGGGGGGGGGCGCTCAGGGGGACGGGGGGGGAGGGTCGTAGGGAGAGAGTTGCGGTGGGGAGACTGCTAGTGATGTAGGATATGGGGGGGGGGGTAGCGGGGAGAGTTGGCTGGCTAGAAAGGGGTAAGATGGGAGACATGGTGGGGAGGGGGGGATGGGATGGGTCGGAGGAGTTGGGTTCGGGGGGGAAGGGGGGAAAGGGGGGCGGATGGGATGTCGGGATAGGGATGGGGGAAACGCCGTGGAAGGAGCGTTGGGGTCGGGTCGTGGGGGGAGGTGACGGGGTGGGGATGGATGATCGGGGAGGGGGGGGGGGCGGGTAGTGGGGGAGGAATAGGTTTCACGGGGGGGAGCAAGAGGGAGGGGGAGCGTTGGGGGGGGGGGAGGGTAGTAGGGTGGGAGAGTTGTGGGGAAGTTTGGGGGGGAGGTGTGAGGGGAAGCGAACCGCTTTGTGGGGATGGTGGGGGGGGAGGGGTGGGCATTGCGGGGGGGGAGGCTCGATTGGAGGGGGGGGGGCGGGGAGTGGATGGGGGTATAGGGACTGGGGATGGGGGCGCAGGGGAAGTTAGTAGAGGGGGGGCGACCGGAGGGTTGGTGGGGGGTGGTCTGGGTGGGGCTATGGGGGGTTGGAGAGGGGGGGTGGGTGGCGGGGGCGGATAGTGGGGGGAAGTACGGGGGGTCGCGATGGGGGGGGGATAATGGGGGAGGGTTTTAGTAGGGTGAAGATTGGGAGGGAGGGTCGAGTAGGGTTGGGGGGGACGGAAGGGCCAGTGGGGGAGAGGGGTGGGTTTAGGAGGGCACAAAGGATGCGGGGTAGGTGGGAAAGAGGGGCGGAGGGGGTGGTGGTAGTTGGTAGGGAGGGTTGGGGGGGGAGGGACGGGGTAGGGGGGAAAAGGAAGGAGCGGGAGGAGAGGGGGGGGGGGGGGGGGCGTGGCTGGGGTGGGTTGTTGGGGTAATAGGTATTTTACGCGGGGAATGGGCGGGTGGGTGTCGAGGGGGAGGCTGGAGGGGGGGGTGGGGGGGGGGAGGGTTGAGGCCAATCGTGCAGTGAGGGGCATGACAGCAGGCTCGTCGCGGGGCGAGGTTTGGACGTGGTGGAATGGGGGGTGTCGGGGGAGGGTACGGTACGGGAAGGGCTGGGGGGGGTGGGAGGGGAGGGTGGCCGGTAGGGGGCGGTCGGGTGTACGGGGGGGGGGGGGACGGAAGGGGGAGGCGAGGAGGGGAATTAGTGGAATGTGGGAAAGATGCAAGGGCGGAGTTGGGGAAGGGGTGGGGAGTAGGAAGGGGGAGGGGGCCGGGCGGGGTGGGGCGCACGGAGGGGGGGGGATGGGGGGAATGGATGGGAGGTGGGGGGGGTGGTTGGGACGCAGGGTGAGGGTTTTGCGGGGGAGGGGGTGGGGGGTGGGGGGGAGTGATGACGGCGGAGGGGGGTGTTATGGTCGGGATGTGGGGCAGACGGCGGAATGGGAGGGGTGGGGCGAGGTTAGAAGGTTACGGAGGTCAGGGGATATAAGGCCCGCGGAGATGGGTTTGGAGGATTTGTGGGTGGGTAGGGGGGGACGGGGAGTGGGGGGTGTTTGGGGCGGGGGTGGGGGGGGGGGGGTGGAAGGTTGCGGTGGGGTGGGATGGGGCGAAGCGGAGAGGGGGGTGCGGAGTTGCTACTGGGGGGTAGAGGGGGGGTCAGAGGGAGGGTTTTATGGTGAGGCGAAGGGGGGGGGGTAACGGGGAAGTTGGAGCCGAGAAAGAGGAGGGGCGTTTGTTGTTCGGTGGGGGAGGGGGGGGGGGGGTTGGGTGTGGTATTAAGAGGTGGGGGAGGGGGGGTGAGGGTGGGGGGTTTGGAAGGATGGTGTGGACTGCGAAGGAAGGAGAGGGGGGGTATGGGGGTGGGTAGGGGGGGCGGGGGTGGAGGGAGGGGGGGGTGGGGAGGTGTTTAAGAGGATTCGGATATTCGGGGTGGCCAGGGAGGGAGAGGCATAGGGGGAAATTAGGGTATGGTTAGATGTGGGGGGGGGTGGGGGGGGTAGGGAGAGTGCGGGTTGGGGGTGGGGTGAGGGGTAGGGGGGGGGTTGGGGTACAGAAAGGGGTGGTCACGGTGAGGTGGGGAGGAGTGGTGGGGGGGGGGGGAGGTGGGGATGAGGGGCCGGGGGCGTGGAGGTGGGGATGGGAGCGGGGTATGGTGGTGAGGGTGGCTGGGTGTAGGGTTGATGGTAGCGTGGCTGCGGAGGTCGAGGGATGGGGGGGGGTGGGGGGGTGTCGGAAGGTGTGTGGGGGGCGTTCTCTGTGTGGCGGGGGGCTTGGGGGGAGGTGGGGTGGGGGGGGGGGGGTTTCGAAAGGGCTACGGAGGAAAGGGGCATGGGGGAAGCAAAGGGGGGAGGAAGGGAGGTCGGAAGGGGCCAGAGCTGGAAGGGGGTGGTCTAGGGGGAGAGGGGTGCTGTGGGCGGGGGGGGGGGGGTGAGTGTGATCGCGGGTGGGGAGTGTGGGGAGTGGGGGGGGGGTGAGGTTTGGGTGGGGGGGTGTGTGGTCGGGTGGGAGGTGAAAGCTGGGGGGAGAAGGCTGAGTGGGAAGGGGCAGGTGATGGGGGGGGTTTTGGGGTATTGAGGAGGTGGGGGGGAGTAGTGGTGGCGGAGGGGGTGGTGGGGTGCGTTGGGAGGCTAAGGGATAGGATGGAGGGTGGGGGGTCGAGAAGGTGAGGTGGGGGATGGTGAAGTTAGTGGGGGGTGGGGGCATAGGGGTGGAGTTGTGTTTTAGGAGGGTTGGCTTAGGCCCGTGGGGAGTGGGGGGGTGGGATGGTTAAGTGGCGGGGGGGGGTTGGGGGGGGGGGGCCGGTGGGGGGGGGGAGCCGAGGCTGACGGTGGCGGAATGGTGGGGGGGGGGGGGATGTACGGGGGTTTTTTAGGGGGGTACGGGAAAGGGGGGAGGGGGTGAGGCATGGGGCGGTTGGCAGGGGGGGGGGCATGGGGTGAGGGGGGAGTGGAACTATGAGGGATGTCGCGGAGAGGGTGTGGTGGGGGGAGGATAGGGCGGGGGTGGCTGGGTTTGGGCGGGTTCAAGGGGGGAGGTGGAGAGAATGGATGGGGGGGGGGAATACGAGGAGAGGGGGGGTGGGAAATGGGGAGGGTGGAGGGGGGGACGGTGGGGGGGGGCGAAGAGGCGGGATGACTTAGATCTTTGGTTGGTTAGGGGCCTGATCAATCCCTCTGATGATGAGAGGAGGGTGGGGGGGCGGGGGGGGAGTCGATTGGGTGAGTGGATAAGAACTGAAGGTAGGGGTACATTAGAGGGCTGGTGGGGGGGAGCTGGCTGAGAGGGGTAGGGCGGCGGTTGAGGGGGGGGGTTGCGTGCGTGATGTTGGGTGAGTGGGGAGCGGGGGGGATGCGTAGGAGGGGGTGGGGGGGGCTGGGTGGGGGTGGAAAGGGCGGGTGGAATGTGGCGGGGAGAACATGGGGGGGACAGGGGGGGTGTTCACTGGAGGGGGGTTTGGTGGAGGGGATTATGTTGGGGAGGGCTGGGGTTGGGGGGGCGTGGGGGTTTTGAGGGTCGGGGTGGCTGGGAAGTTGGGAAGCGAGGTGTGGGGGGGGGGGGGGGGAGGGGATGGGGTGTGGTGTCGGTAATTGACCGTGTGGGGGCATAGGGTGGGAGGGGGGGTTTTTCGGGGGGCGATGGCGAGGGTTTTGGTGTGATCGGGGAGGGGGGAGTTGGGGAGGGTGTGACGGGGGGGGGTTATTGTTATGTGGGTTGAGTTCGGGTGGGGGGGTGGGGGTGGGGGGGACGTGGGGGGGGGGGTGGGAGGGGGTGGTAGGGGGAGAGGGTCAGTGGGGTGGGATGTAGGGTAGTTACTTCTGGTGCGAAAGTGTGGGGGTTGTGGGGCAGGCGGACAGGGCGGTGGGGGAGGCGCTGGGTGTAGGGGTTGGGAATTTGGAGGGGGGAGGGGGACCAGGCGGGGGGAGGGTGCAGAATGGGGCTGTGTGAGGGGGGGAGAAGGGAGGGTGGGGGGGGGTTGTGGAGGGGTGGGTGTAGGGGGAGGGGAGGGGGGTGGGGGGTGGGGTGGGTAGGGGGGGATGCCGTTGTGGATGATGGTTTTGCGGGGGGGGACGGGACCCTCCTAGACAGGGTGATCGGACGGGAAGAGGGGGAGTGGTGGAATAGGAGGTAGGGGAGGGTTGAGGGGGGCAGGGGGGGGGGATGGAGTGTGAGAAGGGTGGTGGGGGTGAGGGGTGGTGGGGGGGTGAGGCGGAGGGGGGCGAGGAGGTGGGGTGAGGGGGGTGGTGGGGTTGTGACGGGAGGGGGGGATGGAGAGGATAGAGGGGTGGGTGTCTTTGGAAGGGGGGGGGGGGTGGAGTTGCATGTGTGAGGTTTAAGGATCGTTGGGTTGGGGGACGGGGTTCGTGTGATTTTTTTTTTCTTTGTTTTCTTTTGTTTTTTTCTCTTTACCCGACACGAAACCTGACCTAAAACCGACACAAAAATTAATAGGTTCGGGTTGAGTCTAAATAGATTTGGGTCGGGTTTGGGTCGACCAATCGAACCCGTTTATTAAACAGGTCAGGT
Source organism: Tanacetum coccineum (assembly GCA_026074375.1). NCBI lineage: Eukaryota > Viridiplantae > Streptophyta > Magnoliopsida > Asterales > Asteraceae > Tanacetum > Tanacetum coccineum. The sequence goes on from BQNB010113295.1 coordinate 18,844, forward strand.
TCGGGTTGAGAATAAATTAAGCGGGTTGACTCGCCAACCTATTTACGAACTTTTTTATTAAACAAGTTTTGAAAACCCACGCTTCACTGCGACAAGTATGTTAATTTTTTTTCATTTAAGACAACGTTTATATCAAACTATGTATTTCTTATAAGCTAAATAGCTTTAGAAGTTAAAGGCGAACAAAGTAACTTGAATAAATACAACTTAGCTACACGATTTTTTTATATACTTTTTTCACAATTTCGATTATAATGTTACACCAATACTTTTAGCTGAATTGGAGATGTTTTAGATTCATATTGAAAATGGTGATTTGGCACCAAAACTGATTATCGTGTATTCTGATTAGGAGTTTAATTCAGATTAGGAGTTTAATTCAAACTATCCTCAGTATTAATTCAGTAATATAAAAGCAATTTGATTGATAATTCAGTGAATGATGTCAAAAAGAAGGTCCTCTAAGCGTGTTACTAGAATTCCCCTGAAATTTGGGGATTCTGTATGCACGTTCACTAGTAAGAAGAATAAGCACAAAAAGGATGATTTGGCTGAGAATAAGGATGATAATAGATCAGATACTGGAAATGAATGTAACAATGAAGGGGATAGCTGTGAAGAGGAATTTGGTGGAAGTGGAGAGCAGGGGAATGCGATGAGAAGTAATGAGGTATTGAAAGAGGGTATGGATGTGAATAATGTGTCTGATGTGCCTTCTCATAGTAATGTAAGTACTCCTGAACCACCTGCTACTAATACTGTTAATAATGGTAATGATGTCAATACAGATAAAGTTGCTCAATCAAGTCCAATAAGGGAGATTAATGAAATCAGGATTGAGCCTTATGCTAAAATTGTTAGTAGTGGTAATGATGATCTAAGCAAGGAGTTGAATTACATTCCTACTGGTATTAATGAAAATGGGGATGAAGTTGTTATATTTAAAGAAGAGTTGGTGAGGGAAGGAAGTAAGAAATGGCAATTAACAATATGTGGGCAATTTGTGGGGTGTAACATGCCTATAGGTGAGTTAAAATACAACTTAAAAAGAATGTGGGGAAGACATGGATTAGCTGAGATAATTGCTGAAGGGAATGATCTTAGGGTATTCAAATTTAAAAATGCTAAAGGAATGAACTATGTTCTAGATCAGAGTCCATGGATGGTCAATGGAAAGTCCCTTGTGGTCAAAAAATAGGACCCTAATGTATGCTTTGAAAAGGCTGAACCTGTAAAATCCCTATTTGGGTCAAACTACTTAATGTCCCCCTTGAAGCTTGGAGTGTGAGGGGCATTAGTGCTTTGGCCAGTAGGTTGGGGAAGCCTATTATGATGGATAGCACTACTGTACATATGTGTCACCATGGTTCTGGTAGGGCTGGTTATGCTAGAATTCTGGTTGAGATTGAAGCCAAAAAAGGTATTCATGATAAAATTAAGATTGTGTACAAGGATGCTTTGAATTTCACAAAGCAGACTAAATTTGTGAAGGTGGAATATAATTGGAAACCAGCTCTGTGTGTACATTGTGAGGTATTTGGACACAGTGATAAAACTTGCAAAGTTCAAATGAAAAATGATGAAGGCAACTTGCATGGAAAAAATCAGAAGGCTAGTGATGAAGGCATGAAGAATAGGAGGAATGAAATGTTTACAGAAGTAAGGAGGAGACAGAAGAACCGTACTAATTTTGGTGGCCCTAGTACAAGTAACTTCCAAAATAACCAGAAAAGGGTGATTAGTAAATATGTGGTCAAGAACAAAAATGCTAATGTGAATGATGCAGGAAACATGGCTAAGGGTAGTGTTAAAGGCAAAGAAAAGGTGAATAATGAAGGGAACCAAAGTGAGAAGAATAATGATAAACCACCATCTCTGGAGAAAATATGGAAAGTAAATAGTGAGACCATGAGAAACTTGAAAAAGAGTGCCAACAAGTATGCAGTGTTATCTACAGAGGAAGAGGAAGTGGGAAATGTATGTTATGATGACAGAATTACTGTGGATTAGTACATTCTTAGAAAGCAGAAGCCAAAAGAGGAAGAAATGGAAAATTAGACTTATGATATGAAAAAATATTTCAAATATAGATGGGAAGCACTGAATAGGAATGATGATGAAGATGAGAATGAAGTCATGGAAGTTAATGACCCTGCTGTTGTGAATCTGATTGCTGAAGAAATTTAAGGAGGTGATACTCACCTTTTAAATTGAAAGGTGAATATCTTAATATTAGTTTCAATGGAGTTCAAAATAGCTGTTTGGAATGTTAGAGGTATCAATAATGAATTAAAACAGAATGAGGCAGAGAATTTGATAAGGGGTGAGAAAATTCAGGTGTGTGCCTTTATTGAAACTCATTTGAAGACTAAAACTATTGGTAAAGTGGGAAGAAGGGTGTTTGGCAACTGGGATTGGAGCTCAAATGTTCAGCATAGCCCTACTTGTTGTAGGATTATGTTCGGTTGGAATCCTTTCCTAGTCAGAGTTATGGTGATTCACATGACAAGTCAAGCAATTCTATGTTGCATAGAAACTATTCCCAATAAAATCAAATTCTTCTGCATAATAGTTTATGCAAGTAATAATGGCATAGAAAGAAGAATTATATAGAAGGATCTTGAAGGCCAAAAAAATTTTGTTGGATCTAATCCATGGGTCATTATTGGTGATTTTAATGTAACATTGAAGGTGGAGGAACATGCTGCTGGTATGTCTCACAGAAATATGGATATGCAGGAATTTTATGAAACAGTTAATAACCTTGAAGTTGAAGATATTTGCAGTAGTAGATTTCAATTTACCTAGACTAAATCCTTGAAAAACCCTAACTGTGTAGTTCTGAAAAAGCTTGATAGAATTTTGGTGAATGATGGGTTTATGAAGCAATATGAAAAAGCTCATGGAGTTTTTCTTCCATATGGAATTTCTGATCATAGTCCATCTGTTCTGATAATTCAAGATGGATACAGCCAGAAAAACAAAGCATTTAGGTTTTCTAATTTTGTTGCAGGCAAAGACAAGTTTGTTGAGACTGTCAAAAATGGTTGGAAGGATGAGGTTCAAGGATGTCATATGTTTAGGCTCATAAAGAAAATGAAGAACTTAAAGAAACCTTTAAAAAAG